>JAMXBD010004481.1:0-60296 GCA_024138025.1 Combretum micranthum
TTTTATGATAAATTACATAATAGAAAATTTAGTTTTAAATTCCTTTAATAAAGTAAATTCTACTTTTAAATTAGTTGAGACAATACATTATGTAGATGCAAGTATTAATGAGCATATAAAATAATAAGAACATAAGAAAATACTAGAAACAAATAATAATAAGCAAAACAAAAATATCACGTATTGAGAACCTTAACTTCATCAAGATATCCCGATCAAATATTGGGAGCCTTAGCTTCATCAAGGCATCTCGGAACTAAGAATAAACTAGTCCCAAAAGATTAAAGAAAATAAATAAAAAATTGTTTTGACTTGATATGGACAAGTCTAAAATTAAAAAGACTAGTCTTAAAAAAATAGCATGAAATAAATAAATTGCAAAGCATGAAATAAAATAAATAACAAGTGAGCTTATATGCTCTAAAGATTATATATATACATATAAATATATTAGTCATATATGAATAAGGAATTAGCATTATGACAACAATAAAATCAACATAACATATAATAAAATAGGAAATTTATGTACAAAAACAAAACATAAACATATTGTTGTTTTTACTACTCATATGAGTTTCAAAACAACACCATAGTTATGTTAAGTTACATGACATGAGAAAATAAATGATTGGAAGAAATCTTTACCCAAAGTGTTTATGTGGTTTGAAGATGGTAGTGAATGTATGGTTATGTGGTTTATTTGAGAAATGGTAGTTGTAGAGAGAAATTTTGTGAGTAGTTGGTGAAAGAGAGTTTTGGTATAGGAAAAGTTTATGAAGAGTGTTTATGTAGAGAATTTGAGAGAGTTTTGATAGTGAAATGAATTGTGTGAAAGAACGAAGGAGGAAGAGGGTATTTATAGAATTTTGGAGTGAAAATTAGATGTAATTAAATTAATTGAACAAGGAATAAAATGAAGATGAAGAGAGAGAGAGTAGTGGACGGCAACCTTGGAAAAGAAAGAGAAATTTGATAAAAAAAATTAATTTTAGAAAAGAAATGTAAGAAAAGTTTAGTAATATGTGGTGTAGAATTTTTATGGGAAAAGAAAATTGTAAGAAATAGGTATGTAGGTATAAGAATGGGTAGTAAGAAAAAGTAGAGATAGAGGAATAGTAATTATAGTAGAAAAGTACTATGAATAGTAAACTAGACAATTAAAATACCGGTAGTAATAAAAATACTCGTAATAATCGATATTTGTAATTTTAGCTATCGAAAAATTCTAAAATTGATATTTTTGAAAACCTTATATTTTTACGAATCTATTGGTATTAACGGAATATTTTTGCCATCCGGTGTATCGGGGCACGATTTTTGAAAATGATTTCGTTTGGATCCGAAGAACACTCAAATTTTGCAAATATAATATTTTTAAGCTTTTCTATATTATTACGAACTATAATCAATAATTATTTTCATTTCGTTGTGTAGGGTTTAAGAGCACAGGATTGTCGAAACTTAAACACTAAGGTTTGTCGTAAGCTTTGTTAACTTTTATGGTTCCGGTTTGACTTCTGGTTTTGTCAAATTATTCATAAGATCATACAATTTTGGAGTTTTGACCGTTTTATATTTTTAGCTCGATATCTATGGTTTATCTTAATTTATTTGTATTTCATTTAATAGTTTTTAGTTCTCGGGATCGTTTAATCGAGTCTAGGGTTATGAGTTGACTCAGTTTGACTTTTGGTGAAAATTGAAATTTCTGATTCTGAAGTTTACCGAGGGATTTAAGATCTTATCATTTCGTTGTCGAGCATTATTTGGATATATTGTCTTGATTTGCGTGTTAAGAAACGGTTAGGTGATTTGATTGACGTACGGATGTTGATTCAACCGATAATTGGATTTTCTATTTTGTTTTTGAGGATTCTCTCTTTCTCATATTAAGAAATCTCGTTTTTTATCTTATTTAGAATTAAGTTTTAACTTGGTTCGATTTTTAGGGTTTCGATTTCGGTGTTTGACTCTTAGGATTATTTCCTAATTATTATGAAATTTTCAAGGGGTTTACAAATATGGCAATTGGAAGAATATGGACTTTTTACTCCCATTGAACCTGCCAACACGATGGACTCTTCTAAGTTTTTCTAGATGCTTTCCCATACCTACATCTATCATTGTGTGCAATTGGTGAAGAATTTCCTTACCAGAATATGGTTCAGGAGCTTCACGATTATCACGCATTCCATCAAATTTCAAGCCGCATCTCCACATATGGTCCATAGGCAACCACATCCTATGTCCAACATACCCAATCTTGCTATAAGCCGTATTGATGGTGTTTGATCTTTGCATATAGGACAAGCACTGCATCCTTTTATGCTCCATCCAAACAAATTCCCATATGCAGGAAAGTCATTAATGGTCCACATCAATGCAGGATGCATTTTGAAAGAAGACTTTGAGTATGCATCATATGTCCATAACCCGTTAACCCAAAGATCATTCAACTCATCCACTAAAGGTTGCATGTACACATCAATCTCCTTCCCTGGTGCTTTAGGCCCTGGGATTAATAGTGTCATCATGAAATACTCTTTCTTCATGCACATCCAAGGCAGTAAATTGTACGTAAGAAGCACCACAAGCCACATGCTATATGCTTGGCTCATGGTACCAAAAGGATTGAAGCCATCACTGGCTAACCCCAACCGTACATTACGACTATCCTTTGCAAACTCTAGAAATTCAATGCCAAAATTAATCCAAGAAAGCTCATTTGTTGAATGACCCATGATGTTTTCTTGTCTCTTATGCTCTTCTTTATGCCGACGCATTTTTGAGCAATCTTAATATTCATGAAGAGGTGCTACAACCTTGGTTTTATGGGGAAGTATCGTAAAACCTTATGAGGAATAGGTTTTGTAAACCCAGTAGAGATCTTATACCTATAAGTACCACAAGTGGGGCAATTGGTAAGATGCTTGTTACTACCCCAAAATAAACAACAGTCATATTTACATGCATGGATACTATGATAACCCATGCCTAACCCCCTTAAGTACTTGTTTGCATGATAATAGGAATTAGGAAGAGACTCCCCATTAGGTATCACATCACGTAGAAGTTGTAGAAGCATGTCGAACGACTTGTTGGTCCACTTATTATACACTTTCAAGTGGAGGAGCTTCACTATAAAAGAGAATTTAGTGAACTTACAACCTGGATAAAGCTTTTGTCTTGAGTCAGCTCTTAAGCCATCTAAAAAATCCGATGGAACATCAAAGCCATTATTAGGGCTTGAATTGTCTACTTGATTTGCAAAAACAGCCCCTAAATCTTCAAGCATCTCATCAAGCCCATCAATGTCACATCATTTGTCCCATTGTGCTCCTCCACATTAGGTCTTATTTCACTTTCTATATGACAACCTTTACCTCGAAGTTTTCTAGGCAATTCAATGGTCGGCTCCTCACCATGATATATCCAACACCTATAGGATACATCTATCCCATCTACAAGCAAGTGTGATCTTATCACATTCACAGAGTACGAGCTGTCATTTAAGCATCTCCTACGAGGACAACTTAACATCATATTTACTCCATACTTCAGCCATAAATACGCAATGAAGAAGTCCACACCTCGCTGGTACTCTTCACTTCCAATGTCATGATTCATCCAATTCTTATCCATGTGCTCTACGAGAATTCCTAAAAAGTATAATTATAAGATTGAAAATATTACTTGAAGAAAATGATAAAGACAAAAGTATAATTAAAATTTTAACACACTACACTTATCTCAAACATGCATCATTTGATATATGAAGTTTAGTTTTTATTTCTAACATTCCTCAAACATAAGTTTTTTGTTAGGTATGTGCATTTTGCGTGAGTTAATTTTAGTGATTTACATTATGCTCAAGTAATGGGATTTACTATCTACATTAACACTTTTATGTGGTATAATAACTTAAACATTAAAGGAAATTCCACTTTCATGCCAAAAGAATTCCAAGCAATAGGCAGTTGAAGTTCAAAACAACTAACACTGAGACTACTTGAACCAATATAATATCAACAAGTACAAACAATTCACATTAGGTATCGCTAACAAAAGACTAAATTATATGTTCGAACTATAAAGGTTAGAAGACTAAAGTCTATTCATGATGGTTGGATTTCACCTAAAAACATAAAAACATAGTATACCATGAATAGGAATAGTAGTAGTAATAATAGTAGTAGTAGTAGTAGTAGTAGTTGTTGTTGTTGTAGTAGTACAAACAATTCACTTTAGGTATCGCTAATGAAAGACAGGATTCTATGTTCAAACTATAAATTTTAGAAAACCAGAGTCTCTTCATGGTGGTTGGAATTGTACGCATGATAATGTATGACTATAATATTAACTAATATGTTAGAGACAATGACACATTTGGGGTACACATGATAAATTACTAAGCAATGCATTACCAATAATAACAACAATGCCTCACCTCTCCGTAAGTTTGACTAAATTTTGCAGAATCACCCTTAACTTCTTTGTTCACCTATCCATTAGGACAAGTAATCAGATTCAGTAACATCTAGATATATTATGTAATGCCTTAAAAGAAAATGATAATGACAACCGGTAAATGTTTAAAACCACACATTTATCTCTACTAAAATTCATATAAATATTGGTGTTTCATTTATAATTTACCCCTTTTTTCTTTTTCTCTGGCTAAGTATCACCAATATATAGAGACAAATATATATATATATATATATGTATATATATTAGATGTGTGGATACTTTTAACCTTTCAAATGGCAAACCATGATCCCCTTGATATCAGACTCAACAATTTTAACAAATCATGATTATAACTTCTTGAGTTAAATGTAAATGTTAAGAATAATACCTAAAAATTGTGATCCCATTTCTAGTTGGATTAATTAAATAAACGTGCCATCAAAGTGTTAATTTTTTTTTTCCTGATGAGGAAAGGCAAATAAAAAGTAGACTCAAGTTAAAATTGATGAATTAATTCCGGTGTTGTCATTAAAATCAATGCTCCAAAAAACTGTCCATAAAAACACACGACAACTTATACACCAGCATCAGTTGTCCTCCATTTTCTAACAAACATTTAGTGTTGGTTATAGCTATTAATATATATTATTTCACTGTAATGCGCATTAAATAAAATTGTGATTGTCGAAACACATCCAGTTATCAAAGTTCGGTAAACTTTATCTACCCATGTCCATCTGACTTGATTTGTTAAATATATTTGACCATTCAAAACACTTTTCGGAGGAGATATTTAGGATTCGTTTTGACATGTGAGGCTTCTTTCATGGCTTCTTTTGCTTTTTTAAGCTCTGCCTTTAGTTAGCTACACACACAAAAAATTATCAAGAGAAGCCTCTATTTCATTTTCTAAAGTTAGCTAAAGCTTGTACACATTTTAACGGTTAAGTCGAATGCCATAATAAAACACTAAAGAAGTATATCAAATTGAATTTAGGAAAGAAGCCAATGAAAAATTGGCGCATACAAATTAATTCGAAAGAAAGCATTGCCCCTTGGACCATCTTGAAAAAGGAGATTTCATTTCCCAATAAGAAAAGAAAAAGGATATTAAATTAAATAAAAATTCAAGACTACAATTGGTAAAATCGCAAAATAACTAAACATTGAAAGCCATACATGACAAAACATCATAAACTTCTTTGCAAAGCTCATAGGACAAAACCATGAATTTTCTTTTTTTTATATTTTTCCTAGCTTTATGTTTAGTGGGAAAAGATTGTCTCTCAAGAGGAACTATGTGTTGTTTCTAATATTGGACTTGAAATTTTCCACAAATTACTATAATATAGCTCACTAGGAGGACCACAAGCTATTTTCTAACCTAAGCTATAAATGCTATGTTGATTAACATTCAAGGTTGTTAGAGGCGAAAAGCGTACTCAAGGCGCTATGCCTTGTAATCGCCTGAGGCGAGAAGCGCAAAAAAAGCGCTCGCTTGAGTGAAACAAGGCGCAAATATTTAAAAAATTTATTAATATTATTTTGATACAAAAAACATCCACATTTAATAATAATGTTTAATTTAGACCAACAAAAACTATTTAAATAAGTCAAATATTAGGTTAATATAGTATCATATTCACAAAATGAACACTATATGCATAAAAACATTAAGATTTAAACCATTATAATAGTCTTTTTTTACAAGATAGTAAATATAAAACTAGACATTGACAAGTTCAATCAATCATTCATTCACCCTTCTTCCTCATCATTAGCACCTTCCAAATAATCATCCCTACTCTCATATTCATCAACATCTTTTTCCATATCATCGCTCAAAACTTCTTCCTCCTCATCAATAATGACTTTTCTACTTGACAATCCCATAAATTGTGTTTGAGATCTAGTATTCCTCAATGGTTCCTCAACTCCTGTAGCTCTTGAAACATCTCCCCATGTCAAGTCATCATTCTCAAACACCAAGTCATCATCCGCCTCAACAAATGAGTCAACACCCATCTGTCCAATCAACCACTCGTTACTTTCATCAATGTCATTTAAAGATATAGGATCAACAACATCACGTTGATCATATCGAGCTTTAAGAGCTTGATTATACTTAATGAAAACTAAATCATTTAAACGCTTTTGAGCAAGCTTATTTCTCCTCTTTGTATGTATCTGCAAATAATTATAATTATAATGATTAATATTTTGAACATGGTAGCAATTACACTCAAATTGAAACTTTTATATGCTTACTTGCTCAAACACCTCCAATTTCTTTCACATCCAGATGAGCTACATGTCAAGCTTAGAATTTGAATTGCAAATTGTTGCAAGTTAGGGGTTGAGCTTCCATACAACCCCCACCATTCAGCTGTATAGTTAAAAGAGTAAAAAAAAAAAGTTTTAGTTGCTACAAAAATACTATCAATAAATAACATTTTTTTAAAGTTACTTGATGCTTTTGTCTTCCTTGACCTTATGGCAAACTCAATGCCAAATAGGCCCTCAGCACGCTTATAAATAGAAATTTCTGAAATTATCTTATCTTGCATTTGAGGTTGAGGAACTAATCTCTTGATAGTGGCATATAATCCTGAAATAACTTCCTCATCAAACTCCATGCTCAGATTCTCATAAAAATTTGCAGGATTTAAAAAATATCCAGCTGCATGTAAGGGACGGTGCAATTGGCACTTCCATCTATCATCAATAATTTTGCTTACTTCCACATATTTTTCTTCATCACCATTGAATGATTTTGATATGCTCTCCTTTGCTCTATCCATGGCTTCATAGATGTATCCCATGGCTGGTTTTTTCTCACTATCAACAAGTCTAAGTACCCGCACAAGAGGCCCCATCACCTTAAGAATATAGGTGACATTATTCCAAAAGCTAACAGACAAAATTGTTTCACACACCCTTTTCCCCTTCACTTGCTTTGCCCAACTGCTAGAAGTCCAATCATCCAAAGTAAACATGGCCCTTAAATGATTTTTTTGATTGTGAATTGATTGCAATGTAAGGTATGATGTACAAAACCTAGTTTTCCCTGGACGGATGAGTTCTCTATTTTTTGTAAAGGATCTCATGGTATTCAAGAGACTTGTTGACCGTATATAAATCCAGTCATGTTGATTGCCTTCTCAATAGTTCTTGCTACTCGTGGAATCTTCCCAATATCCTCTAGCATTAAGTCTAAACAATGAGCAGCACATGGTGTCCAAAACAAATTTGGTCTCTTTGCTTCCAATAACTTCCCTATTAAAAGGACAATTAATAATATTTAAAAAACATTGCATATTTATATTATAACAATAAACTTAAGATAAAAGTAGATTCCAAAAACTAAAACTTACCTGCTAAAACATAATTGGATCCATTATCTGTTATTACTTGAACAACATTTGCTTCTCCAACCTCATCTACAAACTTGTCCAACAATTCAAATAACTTTTCTCCTGTTTTCATATATGATGATGCATCCACAGATCTCACAAACATTGTTCCCATGGGGCAATTGACTAAAAAGTTGATAATGCTCCGATGAGTTCGACTTAACCACCCATCCGACATAATTGAACATCCAAGTTTTTTCCAGGAATCTTTGTACTTTTGAAGTAATCCATCAATATACTCAACTTCTTTCTTAAGAAGTGGAACTCTTAACTCATGATAACTTGGAGGTTTCATGTTTGGTCCATATTGGCCAATGGCTTCAATCATCCATTTAAATGAATCAAGATGCGCAACATTAAATGAATACCCCTTGATAGAAGAAACGAGCAATGTATTGGCAAGCTTGCTCTCTTTTTTTTTGTCATATGCATCATTCATAGTAGATTGCATCATTTTTTCCCTTCTTTCTCATCTCAACAACATGCTCCGGCCTTATTGATACAAAAGCATCCATAGGCCCCCTCTTCTTTGAAGCCATGGAAGTAACAACTCTCTCTTTGCCTTTATTACTTTTCCCCATCTTCATCATCCCCAATTTCAATGACATTATCAAAATCATCAAATCTGACATTTTATCATAATGTTCTTTTTGACTTTCTTTTCATTCATAAAATCCTCCAACTCTTTTCTCACTTCCGGAGGATACTTCAAACATTTTTTTGCATTCCTATTGTTCCCACTTGATGTTTTTTGGCTCTATAAATCCCACCCTTAGTGACTTTTTGACAAAACATACAAGTCACTGAATTTGTGTCATTTTCATTAGCCAAATAATTGTATTTCCATCCCGGATCACTTCGTTTATTCCCACTTCCACTCCCACTAACATTGCCCGAGTCCATCTAAAATATGAGTGCACTTTATCTAAAAGATATATATTAAAAAAATTTATCATTAGTGAGATTAAACATATGTCCACAGTCCACAAACATACATACATTTATTTTTTCTAATACTAGTAGGGGGAGAAAACAGTTTTTTTTTTCCTGATTTTATATTAACTGTACTTTTTTTTATTTAATTATTCCTTTTTATTTCTGGATAGAATAAGTGATAGAAAAAAAAATAATTTTTTAGGCATTATACTAGTAGGGAAAAAAAGAGTTTTTTTTCTATGATTTTATATCAACTGTACTTTTTTTTTTTAATTATTCCTTTTATTTCTCTGGATAAGTAATTATTTTATTTTTCCTCTATCACATTCTGCTTTTATAAGTGACAGAAAAAAAACAATTTTTTTAGGCATTATACTAGTGGGGAATTTTTTTTTCTGATTTTATATTGAATGTACATTTTTATTTTAATTATTCCTTTTTTTTCGAAATAATAATTATTCTATTTTTCCTCTATCATATTTTGATTTTATAAGTGATAGAATTTTTTTTTAGGCATTATCCTAGTATGGGAAAAAAATGGTTTTTTTTTCTAATTTTATATTAACTTTATTTTTTTTAAATATTCCTTTTTTTTCTGGATAGTAATTATTCTATTTTTCCACTATCATATTCTGATTTTATAAGTGACAGAAAAAGGAATAATTTTTTTATAGGCATTATACTTAATTTTTTTTTGCTGGGTAAGTAATTATTTTGTTAATTATTTTAATAAATTTATATTTACTATTAATATTAACATTTACTTTTCCTAATAATAGTAGATTTCATTATTAATATAAAATAAATAAACAACAAATAACATTCTGCTTGTATTTTATAACTATAAGTAACAGAGCAGAGAGTGAATTTAAATAAACTAACAGAGTGAATATTCAAACGTAAGTGAGATGTGAGAGAAATAAATTGTGTGTGATGAGTGAAAGTGTCAAAACACTCAAACAAGTGCCAACAGAAAATGAAAAATCAGACAAGTGTCCAACCCCCCAACTCCACCAACCGGTCAAGCATCAAGCATGCGATAAAATAAGGAAAAAGTATCATTATTTACCTGATGAAGAGTCAAAGGTACTGATTTGTTTTGTTTCTATTGAAAGACAAATAGAGAGAGGATTTCTGCCTTTAACGTGAGTGTGAGAGTGAGAGAAGTGGGGTAGGGTTTTTTTAAAGCTTTAATTACTTTACTCTTTATATTTATTTTGTTTTGCCAGCTCTGGGTAGGGTTTTTTTTTTTGTCTGTTTATGGACTGCTTTCTGGTTTTAATTGGAAAAAATAGGCTGTTCTCTTTCGTTCTTTTTTTTCTTCTTCCTCAAAACAGGCGCTCGCTTTGCGCCTTGTGCGCATAAGCGCAAAAGGCGCGCGCTTCATTGAATGCGCCTCGCCGGAGCGCCTCTGACAACCTTGTTAACATTATAACACAAAAATTCCATTTTCATATTTCTCCAAGAAATAATTCAAATTCTTTCAATCTTGGTTCACTCCCGAAGGAAAATGCATTAATTGCAGTAATCTACATGGGCTTGTCTTGTTTTGTCTGTGACATGGAGAAAAAATAATTCTAACCACTACACAAATAGACATTGCTAAGACAAGTTCATATAGAACATATCAGTAAATGTGATGGCATGTAATGCATTTGGTTCAATAGTTCAATGA
Source organism: Combretum micranthum (assembly GCA_024138025.1). Classification (NCBI taxonomy): domain Eukaryota; kingdom Viridiplantae; phylum Streptophyta; class Magnoliopsida; order Myrtales; family Combretaceae; genus Combretum; species Combretum micranthum. The sequence continues at coordinate 10,498 of JAMXBD010004481.1, forward strand.
AGATCTGGTCTAATAGAAAAATCTTTCACTAATTACTTTGAGGCAGCTTCGATTACATCGTAAAATTGATACAGCAAAAAACCATCACATTTCAACATGAACAGCAAATTCAAAGACACTTGATATCTAACTTTACATCTTTCAAATTTACGCCATTAAAAGCATCACATTCAACATGTATCATGGATAATTGTCTTCATTTCCAACGTTTGAAACTTCAAGTGAATATCATCTCCACAGCTAAGTTATAATATTTACGGATCAAATGCACGATCTATTATCATTTGCTATGTATATGTGGACTTTGTATGTCAGACAAATTTTTATAATGGCAAATTGGGCTTGGAGAAAAATACATCAACTCTGGATCACTTGCTCACAATTTTATTGCCAGTGGATGCAAATCCTCCTTAGCATGCCCAAGTAAAGCTAAAAGCAAATATTTTAAATATTTGGCCTACATAAGTTTTATCTCCTGAACGTAGCGTTACCGTTATCTCTTATTCCATTTACAGCAATGAATCCTGGAATCCATATTCCATGCTTACACTTTTTCTACCACAACATCAAGACAATCTCTAATTCAAAAAAAATAAAAAAAGAAAGCAATTTTGGTATTCTGTTGGGACATAAAGCAACCTCCATCGAAGATAAAATCAATGCAATCCTTTTCCCATATACATATTTAGAATCTTAGGTACAAAAATGCCACTTGCGTTCCCCGAGAAGAGAAAGCTGTGCCCATGTTGCCATTTGAAGCATTTTTTTTTTTTTGCCCACAAAACATTACTGTCAAAGGCAGATGCTAAAGAGATCAAGCAGGAAATTGTTTCACGTTTCTATATATCCATAACAGTATTGACCTATTACATCATTAGAAAGAAATAAAAGGTCTCATCTTTAGCATTTATACCCAACAACAGCTCTTCAAAGTGACAACCTCGAAGGGGCAACTTCAAAGACATTTATACCAACAATAACTCTTCCTTTTAGTTAATCATATCCCAAAATGAAGAACGAATTTAAAAAACTCACTAATCAAAGATATGTCTATACAACCAGAGCAAATAGATTATGCAAGTGCAATAAAAAAAATAAAAAAGACCTTAGAAAGTTTAATAATAATTGGCAGAAACAATAGACAGAGCATGAGTTACCGTGCTTGAACACCTTTATGAGTTGGTCTTCTCAAATGTTGGAGAAGGAACAGGTTCTTGCTGCAAAAATGGGGATACTGATCGGACAAGGGAGATCGGAGATGGAGGCACTATGGAGGTGCGTGGAGCATTGTGGAGGTGGATAGAGTACTCCAGAGGTGGGTAGAGGGACTAAGAGCTTGCCGTACTAATGAAATGAAATTCGAAGAGTCACTTGGTAGCGTGTTGTGTAAGTATCTATTCTTTCTATGTACTATTTAAAATGGCGGGCTGTTAAGAAAATAATATTTTAATTTTATAAGGCTTGTGGATGATTGAAAAGATTAGTTACGTCTAGTACAATAGAAGAGTTACAAATTAAATAGGTTTCAATATGAGATGAAATTACTTTATAAACGTGATCAATAGTATGTCTTAACCAACGTTTAATGGATGTGACTAAATTTTAAAAGATAGGAAATGTTTGCAATATTATAAATGTTACTGAATATTAAAGTTCCTGTAGTGTGTTCCTTGTGGCTGAAGCGATTGCAGTCCTTGAAGTGGCAAAATACGCAAGTTTTAGATGTTAGCCAAATGTCATCTCAATGATGGATTTAATAGAAGCACTCTAGGCATTCACGAATGAAGTAAAAATTCCATGGTGTGTCCAAAACATTGTTGCTAATGTGTCAAATGCTTTGAGATGTTTCACTACAATATCCTTTAGTTATGCTAGAAGAGAAGCAAACAAAGCTGCCCATTGGGTTGCAATTATAACAGACTAAGGGAATGTCCTTTTGGATGTTGCTAGTAGCACTATTGCTCATCCCTTAAGTTTTTGCTTGATGATGTTACCTCTGTACTAGACTCTTTACAAATTTAATGTACAACTATCTCAAAGGCCAAAAACGGGGAAGGTGAGAGGAGGGCGGGAGAGGTAACCATGGAGAGTAAAGTAACATTGAATCCCAAGTGCAATCGTGACTACATTCTAGTGACAAAAGCTATAATAAGCTAGCAATCATAGATATCAAAGCAATGGTGTTCAAGTCATTAGATGATGTAGAGGCATTCTATTGAACACATGCGATGGTGCTTGAGTTCATGGTAGGAGTTAAGACTTACACTGATGGAAGAATAATGAAATGGTGATCAAATCATGAACATATTTAAGATTAGTGAGTAAAAATGTCAAATAAAATGAAGATAAGGTTCATTTTACGAGCTAAAAGGTGACATTGCAGAGCCATTGGGAAGCAACTTACATGAGTGTAGACTGATTATGTACTTTGTGGAGATTGAACATAATAATGAACTTATGTTGAGGTTATAAGCTTATTTCTTGCAAGATAACCACAATATGTGTAAAGCCGATGCAATGATCTTAAAGACATAGATGAAAATGTGCATTAGGCAATGTGATATAATACAATAGATTTCTTTAGTTTTGAGAGGTCTGCCCTATTAATTGACTTTTCAGTGATGGACTTATATAACTAAGTGGCGATGGAGGAGTTGATTTTTTGTGTGATAGAGATACTTAAACAATTGTAGCTTATGTGATAATGAATAAGGAGTGAGATAGAGATTAAAAGCGGCCACTTGAGTATAGTTTGGGTTAACAGCATAATTTGGTTAGCTTATGCTTGTTTTGATGATGTTGTAGTGTTCGACTCAATATTTCAAATCAATACACCCATCATACGAATGTTGATTTTTATAGGTATGAAGAACCACCATCAATCCATAATCTTTAGATGTGACTTGTTAAAAGATGAAATAGTGGACACTTATATGCATCTAATTGAAACTTTAGCTCTTTCATGGGTGGTAAGAAGCCCACAATTGTTGTAACAAATGATTACACATTAATGTAAGCAGTTATTCTCCATGTTCAACTTTCGGTATGCCATTCTCTATGAGTTTGCCATCTCCAATGAAACATTATCTAGTACATGCATGATAACGTAGTAGTAACCCCCACCCTTTATGTATATTAGTGTATTAGTTGCTAAGTTTGAGACATTGAGGGAGGGCTTGGTTTTTTTGCGATAGCTTAGCTTCAAACTTGTAAATTTTTTAGTTATGTAATCACCATTAGCTATAGGTTGATGCCTATCTTTGGAGATACTTTTGTAAGGACTTATGCTGAATATTGTGATGTGAAAGCATGCATTAGTGTGTATACAAGAAAAGGAGGATTCATGCTTTTCATGCTTATGCATATGTGCTTGCCTTTAGGTTTCTTTCTCTCTTTTTTCTTTTCTTTTTTTTTTATTGACAAATATTATTATTTTATTATATAATTTACCTATTTGTCTTTAGCAATACGTGTTCGATAAATTGACCATCATAAGCAAATTAAGAGGTGTATCGACTTGTTTTCTTCCATATGTTAGATGTTTGAGGATTTAAAATTAAAATAAAAAGGTTAGAAAATTCATATAAAAAAAGTGAGTAAATGTTAAGATTATTATAGTACTTGTCATATTCCTTTTCTTTTGATTCAAAAATGGTATTTAAAATTTTGTTCATATGTGTGAGTTCAACTTAAAAGTTAATCTAAGGTTAAGTTCAAATTAAACTTGCTTAGACTCGTAGACCTAATATCAATTATCTCAAAAGTTCACAAACTACTTGGATAATGGGTAAAATCCATTGTGTGTCATTATACTTCTTTTTTAAAGTAAAAAAAAAGTCATACCGACTATTACACTTCTATATGACCATTAAAGCCATGAACTTTTATAAAAAGGTAAGGATGTGTATGGATCGGTTTGGTCCGATTTACTAAAAACCAAACCTAACCAAATTTACGGTTGAATTTTTTTCTTCATCTCAAACCAAACCATTTAGTAATGGTTTGGTTCGAATTAGAAATTTTGTAAACCATTGAATAACAGTTTTGTTCAGTTTGGATTATGGATTAAATCAAAATTCTAAAAATTTTCTTTGTCCTAATTTTTTTATATTTGTGTGTATATTCAAATATTTAAATTACTTAAACAAAGTTTATATTGCAAATTATAACAAAATATTTATAAATCATACTTATAATCCATAACCCCCCATAAAATCATTGATCCGCTAAAAATGTTTTTGAATTTTAAAGCGAATTCTCCAGCAAGTGTACTAGATCGAATCAAATAGTAAAGTGTTGAGTAAGTATCATTCCCACAAGGAAAGCTTAAATACCAATTATTATTGATTCCAGTTAATATCTAGGCAATGTAATTCAGATTAATTGACAAGTTACACTAATTACCTACTATCTAATTTAAGTTAATCTACTCAACTAAGTTTTAATAACAGAAATTTATGTAAACCAATAGTGAGAACTAAGATCAAATCCCAAAATTGCTAATCAAATTGAACTTATGTTATTATAATGATAGATTCAGGAAAATTCAAGTGAAACTAACAAGATTTAAAACTTTTTCCAAAGTTCTTAAAAATCTTTATAAACCTTAAAACAACCTAGTTGCTTCCGCTACTCAGATTATCAAAGGAATCAAAATTAACAACTATGAATCTTCCAATTTTGTAATTGTCTAATGACCTAAATCGAATTTTCCCTAGTTCTTTAGTTCAAATCCAACTTAAAACATTGCATTAGTTACAACAAAAGTTTCTAAATGGAAATAATATCTCAGCTTTCGCATTTAGATATTAAAACTCAATTATTAATTCCAACGAAATCAGATGTTTCTCCCGATTCAACTAATTTCTCATTTAATAAGATCCTCCCGAATACCAGGCTCATTTCAGGAATTAAACAAGAATTTTTACATGATTCTAACAACCAAATATCATGAATTCAATGATCATTTTAGCAAATAAGGTTTTAATCACATTCTCACCATACAAGATTTAGCATAACATAATGATTACAACTAATAACACGATAATTATCACAATTGAGTACATATTGATCATCAAATACAAAATAATACTCACTTAACTAAAAACAGATCATAGAATTTAGAATTCAAACCGTACAAAGTGTCCCAAATGCACTGTTCAAGTCTTCTACAATTAATCACGAACAAATCTATGCTATATCTAATCTATTGAGTTATATCTATGTATCCACTCTCTATTTTCTCTCCATTATAAAAAAAAAAAAAACTAAGAACTGTCTCTTTTTCCTCCTTTTCACATCTTTTAAACACATAACAGACACATAATTTTTCAATTGCCAACATAAACACCAGTAGTTTCTCTTCATACGCTGGCGGTGTAGAAAGCCAGCGTTACAGAAATGCAATTTGGATAATTGAGAACATGTTCCAACGCTGGCGACGTTGGCTCAAAATTTGCCGGCGTAAAATGAAATTGCAGAGGCCGCATTTCATCAACGAATTCTGTGGAGTTCATGAAAGCAGGCAACGTTGATTCAAAATTTTGCCGGTGTTGCAACATTTTTCGCCTTATTTGCTCTGTTCTTCACTGATTCTTTGCCCAATCACTTACTAGTCCTTCTATGACCTGTTTTAGCACAAATAAACTCATCAAAGCACCAAATCATCATATTTATATCAAAAATTTACACAATTAAGCATCAATTGGAGATCAAAAGTGTATACATTTTGGATTTATCAATCATTAAGTCACAATTATTGATCCACTAACGAAATACATTGACTAGCTAATACATAATAAACTATAATCTATGATTTTCTACAAAACTATCATGTCAATGATCTGTCAACAAATTTATCCCAAAAAAAAAAATCATCCACCAACAAAACCATGCACAAATAGAAGTGACATGCTAATAAACCACATTAAACAATTTACATATAATAAGAGTCATAACTATATAAACAGATTTTATACTCTTGAAAGTTAAAACTATTAAAAAAAACCCATATTACGTCACCTATAAAATATATATATATATATATCATAAGCCTAAAACACAATTTAAAAAGGAATAACTTAATAATAATAAATATTGATAAAAATAATAAATATCATAGTGAAATCATAAGAAGATATATAACCTTCAATCAATCATCATAAAAAAATTATAGTGACAAGTAAGATATTAATATGTTTATCGAAAATGGTTTAATTTGGTTTCATAGATTGGTTTGGTTTGCCCCTTCAGACCAACAATAAATTTACGGATTGGATTGGATTTAGAATTTTTTTAACCAAATTGTTTAAAAAATCATATTTTTTATTTGGATTGGTTCGGTTTGGTTGATTTTTTTCTCACCCCTAATAAAAGGTCCAATTATACCATTTAAGTGCCAGTCGGTCCTATATAACATTTATAACTTTTCTCACATCTGTTAAAGATGTTTATGTGTTATCCAACAAGTCAAAATATATACCTTAAAAAATAATTAGTAATAAAAAATAAAATTTTAGCATGTTTAATAATTAATTGATTAGAGTAACTTAAATTTGTATGTTAGATAATATGATTAGATTAATTACTAGTATTTGAAAGATCCTTGCCGAACAATACTTAGTATTTAATTCCTATACTATTAATTGATAGGTATGCTTGTCCTAAAAGTGATCATAGGATAGAATTAAGACTATTTTTTAAATATTTTTAGAAAATGATGATTAATAAGTGAATCTAATATATTAAGAAAGCAATTTACCCATTAAGGTAATTGCTAAGATCTTCACATGGCAAGTTAGAGACAATTGGCATTAGAAGTTCTTCTCAGATGCTTAGGGAGTTTGTTCAACATCGTGCAAAGGGTGTCGAGTTGTTATTGATGAAACAATTTGGTTTATCTATGTGAAGCTATCTTAAGGCTTTAAGACAAATTAGCCCGAGTCCTACGAGCTTGACCTAAGGTACAACAATCTAGTATGGGCCTAGGGAACCCATGTCCAAAATAACCTATTAACACTTCAGTATTTATAAGGAAGGACTTATGAAGGCAAGAAGATGAAAGAAAAGTTGCAAAAACACACAATTGAGGAAGTGTTTATCGAGAAAGATCATTGAGAATGGCAAACATCAAATAATGAAGCATGCAGCCCATGTGACATCTCAACCCTTGGATCTTAAGAAAGGAAATCGGATGGCCTATAATGTTAGGCATGTTTGCCTTACGCAAACATGCCCAATATAAGCCAACAGTTAGCACCTAGTATGTTTTTCCACTTAAGTGATAATTTGAATTTGATAATTTGGTGTTAATCCATTATTATAAGCCATTCTTACCTTAGGTCACCAAACCCCTATATAGTTTGTGACACATCATGTGTTAGCACTTTAGAGCCTCCATCTATGCAGCTTAATATCTCTTCAACTAGCTTGGCCTGAGGGGAGTAAAACCTCACAACAACTCATATATTCCCTAACCTAGCTTGCCACTAGCCTATCAACTCGATTTCACACCATCATTCTTCTATGGTTACATTGTTTAACAGAGCATGAGTCATCTATCTCATATAATTGGCCCATTTGGCTATTGTTCTCTTAGAATCGTTCTTAAAGATTAGAGCTCTACCAATGTTATCATGACACTCCCAATGCTTGTTGACGAGACCCTACATGATCCCTGGGTCATAACAACTCGATCATGATCCTAATGAACCCATTCATATGCTTAGCCTCCTGCTAACCTGTTACTGAGTAGATTTTAAGAGGTTAGGTTACAAGTGTTGATAGGCTACTTTAGACATGGGTTCTTGTTGGGTTATAAATCCAACCCATATAGGTTTATAATCAAGGAAATCCTAAGTATATTACATATGCTTAAAAGAAGACTTGGAAAATAAGGAGATTTGTGCAAAACAAAGGAGTTGAAATATTATACACTAGCTATGGGGGATCAAGACTGCCGGCTTTGAAAAATAGAAAGCCAGCATTGGAATTGAGAAATTTTTTGCCGAGAGCATGAAGGCAGGAACCTCCGGTGTATGCAAAAAAGCCGTCAGCGTTCATCCAACAGCGTTTCAATGCCTGCCTTTAAGTTGCCAACCTTTATTTTAAAAATCCAGCCTATGTTGTTTGCATGCTTTCCCTTTGTTGTTTCATATAAATACTTCTTATTTGTCTTAGGGTATTATTTTGGCTATTCCAAAAACCTAGAGAGAGAGAGAGAGAGAGAAAGGCTTGCTATTGATTGAAATCGACCGTTTGTGGTGAAGTTTTGTGATCCAGTAGTGTTACCTAGTGAAGAAAAATTATGCATCCCATTCTTGTTGGTAGTAGAAGAATTATTTGCGCTGTGGTCCTGTGGTTTTTCTCCAAGTTGGGGTTTTCTATGTAAAATCTTGGTGTTGTTAATTTTATTTTGTAATTTCTGTTTATTGTGTTGTGATCGCTACAAGCAAGAGGAAAATCATTGTGATCATTTCTAGGTTATTTAGGGATTTTTCCTAACAAAGTGGTATCACAATGCCATGTTGAAAAAGAAAAGTAGGGTTTTGCAGACATGGAAGAATCATCAGGTATGATGATTAAATTGAATTCATCAAATCATTCTATCTGCAAAGTCTATGATGGAAGATCTGTTATATTGTAAAGATTTGTATTTGCCTTTGGACAATGATAGTGTGAAGCCATCAGATAAATCTGATCAAGATTGAGCAATCATGCATAGAAAAACTATCGAATATATCCGATGATGGGTTGATCACAGTATATATCAATCATGTTGCTCAGGAAACCATGGCTAATGTTCTATGGAAGAAATTAAAATCCATGTATGAGAAACAAACTGCCTTGAATAAAACCTCTTTGATTAAGAGAGTGGTAAATATGAAGTATAAGGATGAATTGAATATGACTAAGCACTTGAATGGTTTTCAAAGCTTGGTGAATCAGTTGTCTGATATGAAGCTTGTGCTTGATGATCAGACACAAGCACTTTTGTTGTTAAGTTCACTATCTGAAAGCCGAGAGACACTTGTGATATCTGTCAATAATTATGCTTCAGATGGAAAGCTCTCCATTGCAATGGTGAAACACAACTTGATGAATGAAGAAGCAAGAAAGAAAGATTTAGGTACGAGTTTTGAGACTTAGACACTTGTTATTGATAAGCCAGAAAGATGCGGTAGAAGTAGGAATAGAGGCTCAAATGATAAATATGATAGATATGATAAATCCAGGGGAAGATTTGATAAATCTAGGGAAAGATCTAAATCAAGAAGGAAAAATATCAAATGCCTTTAATGTGACAAGCCAGGTCATTTCAAGAGAGAATTTATAGTGTAGAAGAGAGAGCAGGGTAAAGGTAAATGTAAAGAAAAAGACGAAGATACAACTGCTATAGCAGCAGCTGGTGAGATTATAGTTGCTTGAGATGAGGATTGTGTTAGTTTTGCCAGTCATGATAGTGACTAAGTTATTGATTCTGGTGCCTCTTTTCATGTGATAACACATGGTGAATTTTTTCTCATCCTATGTTACTGGTGATTATTGCAATGTTATGGTGTGAAACAATGAAACATCTAAAATTGTGGGCATTGGAAATGTTGTTTTAGAGGCTAACACTAGTTGCAGGCTCATTCTCGGAGATGTCAGACACGTTCTAAACATCTGCCTAAACCTTATATTTACAGGAAAACTTGATGATAAATGCTATAATAGTCATTTTGGTGAAGGTAAATGGAAGCTCACCAATGGTTGTCTCATAGTGGAAAAAGCAAACAAGAGTAATACCCTTTACTTAATGCCAACAAAACTAAGTAAAGGGGATGTGAATTTAACAAATGACGCTTCTATGGAGCTTTGGCATAAGTGGCTTGGTCACATGAGTGAGAAAGGGCTCCACATGCTTGTCAAGAAATAGCTTTCACCTGATGGAAAAGGTACTCCTTTGAAAACTTATATAGACTGTCTTACTGGTAGACAACATAAGGTTGTATTTCACAGAAATCTACCCACTCGGAAATCTCATATATTAGATTTGGTTCACACGGATGTGTTATATGAAAGACAGGTCAGTAGGTGGTACTCTTTACTTTATCAGATTCATTGATTATCACTCTACGACGTTGTGGACTTTTGCTTTAAAGTCTAAAGATCAGGTTCTGGATATGTTTAAGCAATTCTATACCGAAGTAGAAAGAAAAACACGGAGACAATTGATATGTGTTTGAGCATATAATTGTGGTGAATATAGAAGAGCGTTTGAAGAATATTGCAAAGATCATAGGATTAAACTGGAGAAGACAGTTCCAAAGACCCCATAGTAGAATGGTGTTGTAAGAGAATGAATTGCACTATCATAGAGAGTGAAGTGCATGTTATCTCATGCCAAGTTGCCTAAATCATTTTGTGGTGAAGTTATGAGGATAGTTGTTGACTTGATAAATATATCTCACTTTTATGCTCTGGTTAGAGATATCCCATAGAGACTTTGGACATATAAAGATGTTTCTTATGAACACTTACGTGTATGTGCTTGTAGAGCATTTGTGCATATTTCCAAGGATGAAAGAGCAAAGCTTGATGCAAATTCAAAGTAGTGCATTTTTTTGGGTTGTGCACATGATGAATATGGGTACAGGTTGTGGGATCCAATTGAGAAGAAGATTGGAAGAAGTAGAGATGTGGTCTTTCTTGAAGACCAAACAATTGAAGATATTAAGAAACCAGAAAAGACAAAATCTTCAGGCGGGATCCCTACAAATGTAGATCCAATGCCTTCACTTGAAGATTCTAATGTAGGGGGAGATGTGGAAGATTCAGTTGAAGAACCCCAAGAGCCTCATCAATAGATTGAATTGAGGAGATCTTCAAGAGATCAAAGACCACCAGTGAGATACAATCCAGATGAGTACGTCATGTTGACAAATAGAAGAGAGCCTGAATTTTATCAAGAAGTTATGATACATGAGCAGATAATGGGTTAAAGCCATACAAGATGAGATGAAATCTTTGCATGAGAGCAAGACATATGATTTGGTGGAACTGCCAAAGGGCAAGAGACTTCTGAAGAATAAATGGGTATATAGATTGAAGGCTGATGAAAATATCTCATAACTAATGTACAAGGCAAGACTGGTTCTGAAGGGGTTCAATTAGAAGAAAGGGGTTGATTTTGATGAGATTTTCTTACCAGTGGTGAAGATGTCTTCCATCCGGGTTGTACTCAGTATTGCAGCCAGTTTGAACCAGGAGATTGAATAACTGGATGTGAAGACGACATTCCTTCATAGTGACTTGGAGGAAGAAATCTATATGGAGCAACCTGAGGGGTTTAAGGTTAAGGGGAAGGAGCATCTTGTTTGCAAATTGAAGAAGAGCTTGTATGGTTGAAACATGATCTAAGGCAGCGGTATGAGAAGTTTGACTCTTTCATGATTGATCAGGGTTACACCAGGACTACATTACATCATTCTGTTTTTATAAAAAAAGTTTGCCAGTGGTGAGTTTCTTATACTTTTGTTATATGTAGATGACATGTTCATTGTTGGACATGATGCCAAGCAGATTCAAGATCTAAAAATTGCACTGAATAAGTCTTTTGCAATGAAAGACTTAAGACTCATAAGTCAAATTCTCGATATGAGAATCATTTGTGACAGAAAGAGCCAGAAATTGTAGTTATCACAGGAGAGATACCTAGAAAAGGTACTGGAGAGATTCAAACCGAGCAAGCAAAACCTGTTTGTTCTTCACTTGCAGGTCACTTCAAACTTAGTTCTCAATAGTGTCATAAAAGTGAGGCAGACAAAGAAGACATGAAGAAGATATCGTATGCTTCTACAGTTGGGAGTCTAATGTATATTATGGTATACACTAGACCGAATATTGCTCATGCTATTGGTGTGGTTAGCTGCTATCTCTTGAATCCAGGTAAAAAGCATTGGACCACTGTTTAATGGATTCTCAGGTATTTCTAGGGTACTTCCAAGTTAAGTTTGAAATTTGGTGGTAGAAAACCTGAATCAGAAGGGTTTTTAGATATTGATATGGTTGGAGATCTTGATTCTAGGAAGTCCACTTCAGATTATCTGATTCTTATATAGGGGAAGTGGTGTTTTGGCTATTTAAGTTGCAAAAATGTGTTGCGTTATCCACCATTGAAGCAGAACATATTACTGTGATTAAAGCCCACAAGGAGGTCTTATGGATGAAGAAGTATTTAGAAGAACTGGGTCAAAAGTAAGAAGACCCGAGGGTGTTTTACTATAGCCAGAGTGCTATGCATCTTAGTAAGAATCCAAGATTCCATTCTAAATCCAAATACATTGATGTCAGGTATCATTGGATTCGAGATGTATTAGAATCAAAGCTTTTGAAGCTATAGAAGATCTATACTAATGATAATGCTTCAGATATGATGACTAAAGCTCTACCTAAAGACAAACTTGTTTGTTGCAGATAGACGACAGGTGTGATGGAACCCCCTATAAGAGTTAGAAGGGGAGTTTGTTAGGTTATGGATCCAACCCATATAGGTCTATAATCAAGGAAATCCTAAGTATATTACATATACTTAGAAGAAGGCTTGGAAAATAAGGAGATTTATGCAAAACAAAAAGAGTTGAAATACTGTACACTAGCCATAGGGGATCAAGGCTACTGGCCTTGAAAAATACAAAGCCAGTGTTAGAATGAGAAATTTTTTGTCGAGAGCATTGGTCGATGATGGTTGGCATCAAAGCCACTGCCCTATGTATCTGCGACATTGGCATATGAGGAAAAGCCACCGGCATTTATCCAACGATGTTTCAACGCCGGCGTTTAAGCTGCTAGCCTTTATTTTAAAAAGCTTGCCTATGTTGTCTATGTGCTTTCCCTTTGTTGTTTCATATAAATACTTCTTATTTGTCTTATGGTATTATTTTGGCTATTCCAAAAACATAGAGAGAGAGAGGCTTGTTGTTGATTGAAATCGACCGTTTGTGGTGAAGATTGGTGATCCAATAGTATTATCTAGTGAAGAAAAATGGTGTATTCCATTATTGTTGATAGTACAGGAATTATTTGCATTGCAGTCTCATGGTTTTTCCCTAAATTATGGTTTTTCACATAAAATCTTAATGTTGTTAATTTTATTCTATAATTTCTATTTATTGTATTGTGATCACTTCAAGCAAGCAGAAAAATCGTTATGATTGTTTTCAGGTTATTTGGGGATTTTTCCTAATAGTTCTTTAGGTCCATGCTAACTTATTTAGGCATTGAGTTAAGCTTTTGGTGCTTGGCTCAACTTGTATTAGAGCCTTTAGATGTCTTTACATAGTTAAATCAAGTTGTCTTATCGGTAATAGTTTAGCCACTCTTTTATGTTATGTTGAGCAAATTCCTTGAACAACTGATAAGAACTTCAACTTAATTGGCAAAGTTGACCACAAGACCATCAATGGATATGTTGGTTGTCTTTAACTTACCTCATGAGGATCATGGAAATCTCCATGATAGGGAGATTACTTTATTAGGATACACTTTCCAAACAATATCTAGATATGGTTGCTAATAATGATGATCCACTTTCCTATTTGGTTGTTGCCTCGACCCCCATGTAGAGGCATCTTCACCCTCTAATATGATTATCTACACAAACTATATTAATATTAATCTATCAAATTTTTCCCACATAATTTTAACTTAAGCGTTGTGGTATTTATGTCAAACAATACTAGGGATGGACCTATGGGGAGGCCTATAGGTAGACATCGACACGGTTCGAGTCGGTTTCGGACCCGAACCGGAACCGCCGGTTCATTGTTCCACATTTCGTGGAACCGGAACCGCCAGAGCCGGGGCGGTTCACGGTTCCAAGGAACCGCCGGTTTTGACGGTTTCGGTTCCGGTTCTACGAGAACCGGTTTTTTTTTTTTTTTTTTGAAAAAAATGAAAAAAAACCAATACCCCACCCCCAAAAGGCAATTCCATTGAATTAAAAAAAAAGGGGACATACAGGGAGTTTTCTTTACCTTAAATCGTGGAACCATAAAAAAGGAAAAAGAAGCATGAAGACATCCTAAAAGAAGAATTAAAGGGACTCGATCTTTCAACTAGATGTAATTTAGAAAAGGGAATGAGAAGTAATTCAGTCAAGAAACCAAAGGCAATTCGTTCAACAGCTTGTGGAGCCATAAAAAAAAATTAAAAAATAGTCATCAAATCAGTCTAGCTGAATAACTTTTGCTGCAACATTCGAGAAAACCGTTTTCTCTCTTTTTTTTTTTTTTAAATTCAAATATTTGACGGTTCCGGACCCGGTTGGAACCGCCGGTTCCACCACGTGAACCGCTTGGATCCGCCGGTTCCGGCGGGTCCTTGGACGGTTAGGAACCGTCACCGACGGGGCGGTTCCCGGGTCAGGAACCATCGGTTACGGTTCGGGGCGGTTCCCGGTTCGGAACCGCCCCGTGGTGATGTCTACCTATAGGGGCCCCGACCCCTTTCCTAAAAAAATAATAAATAAATAAAATATATGTACGATGAAAAGAGTGAATATGCTATGAAAATATTACCAAAAAATAATAAAGCATGCTTTTCTTTGATAGCGTGGTGGTTAAGATGTCAACTTTTTGTCTATTGGTTGCGAGTTCAAACCATCATCCTATCATTTTGACTTTACTACTCACTTCCTTGTTGTACAGACTTTAGTCATTTTACTGCTAGCTGTAGTGACTAGTCATTATTGTATCTATTATATTGTGCTTGCTTTTGTTATTTTTATGTACCTTGTTTATATTTCTTTATGCATCTTATGATATATTACTAATTATTTTACTGCTTTTGTTGGTTTTATGTTATCTTCTTTATATTTCTCTATTCATTTCCTCTTAACTTAATTAATTAATTAATAATTTATTAGAATTCGAAAGGAAATCTTGTCTTATGTTACTAATGATTTTACTAGATATCATTAAATACAGTAGATAAAGGGAACTTGGTCCTCTTAAATTTCATGTAATGTTTTGTTAGAAAATAATTAGTGTTTTGGTAAATTTATTAGAATTATTTAGTTAAAAAATAATTTTTTAAATCATTATCATAACACTTGGCATACGTGTATACTACTAATACACATGATAAAGGCAAGATATAAAAGTAATACTATAATAAAATGATATATGAAATTATGGAGTTCAAAAAATGGTAGTGTTTACTTTACAATAATATATATATAAAGCAATATGTACATTTGTTAAGAGACTCTTTTATATTTATAATTCATTCCATGATTACTTATTATGTTCACAAAATATTTTATGATATTAGATCATTTTACTTTACATTTTCAATAAAAGAAATGTCTTATGAAAATAGGTAATTATTAGAAAATTCTATAGCTCCAAGGTGGTTATAACAAGGCCGATCCCGCTATATTATTGAACAATTTAGATTTATTCAAACCGTGATCAAATTCCCTTAAAGTTTTTTATACTAAAATTTTTTAATCAGTTTAATTATAATATTAGTAAAGATACAGTTCCATAATAAAATCGTCGAAGTTTCTATAATCATCATAAAAAGCGGGTTCACATGACATTTTTAAAATAATCCTTAATTATTTGATATTTTAGTGAGTATTTAAAACCCCACTACAAAATCATCTTTCATATTATAAATTTTTTTTCGGATGATCATATGATAAAAAAATTATAATTAATTTTTTTATAACATTATATGTTTTGCACTGTTGCATTTCAAAAAAATAAATGTCATGTTATTTGCTATAATTATAAGAAAAATAATTTGGTTTTTTCTAATAAATCCAACATAATTTAAGAAAAGAAAAGATTGTCCCCCCTCCCTCCCAATACAATAATCCTTGGTCCGCCCATGGACAACACCCCTCCTTTACTAATATTTTATTGTTTTGCATGTGTAGCACTATGAAGGTCCAATCTCTCTAATACTCTACTAACATATCTTTAGTGACAACACCACAGATCATAAATTTTCCCACATAAGATATATAATATATCTAATACAAAAGAACCAATAGGTAGTGGAAAAAACTCAGCAACAAAAAATCATTTTTACAAAATGAAAGTGAATCATCATAGATGAAAGAAAAGGTGAGAAATTCAATCAAAACCTTAGACTATTTCTTGCACTCTCTCTTTAAGATGACTATCGTCTCTTATTCACTCATGTGTGCGTGCGATTTCTTGATTGAATTAAGGGGTCTTAAATCAGTTTGGTCAATATGGAAGGAAATAATGAGATGTAGGTTTAAAAATGCCTCTAACCAAGTTTAATCCATCCAACATTTCTAGCATGAAGCTTTATTAAAGAACATTTTCTAGTGTGAAAGAACTTCATAAAAAATAGGATTCTTGAATCCAAACATTAATTAAAGAAAACAAGAAAAGTGGCTTTGCAAACATTGAGACATTTTCATTGGAAAAAGGAAAGATGTTGTAACGTTTCTTGCATTGCAGGAATACAACCTTTTTCAATGTTATGACCTACGATTCTTCACAAATATTTAAACTTCTTATTGGAAAAATTTTAATTAAATAATATGAGTTTTTGTATAGTAAGATAAATACTTTTTACATGTTACATGGTGGGGTTGCTGTACCTGTCCAATCACATACGATAGGAGTGCCGATTGACCTAAAAGGAGTTTTAAACTTATGACACGTGTAAGATATCATAGAAAGAGGCATGGGAGGAGGAGTAGTGAACCCGGTTGCTCGAGTACGCGAGTGTGATACAAGATCAAATTAGATAGATTCGATCGTTCTTGACTCGTTCTTCATGAAGTGGTTGCTTTATCTGGAGATATTTCAGTAGAGTTTTTGCGTCGCTCTCAATATTAGCAATATGTAAAATTCTGCCCCAAATGAGAGGAGAAGCTTTTATTTATAGATGTTGGAGACTAGTGGAAGCTATTGCATGACTTCTAGATGAATGGTTGAAATGAAGTACTGCCTACGACCGTTGGATCTCTTCCACATATCTAACGGCTAGAATCCATCTCTTCATATATATATATATATATATGCATGGGTATTGGATATGGGCCTGAAATAGAATGAATGCTTTTATAATATAAAAGAGCCCATTTTCTTATTAAAATAGCTCATCTTTAATATAAAATAGAAATAAGCTTATTTTATTCTATATAAGCCCAATTTTAGCCAAATAAAGCCCAAATTAGCTAATAAAGATAATTTTGGAGTCTACATTTTATGCACGAGAAAACCGAATTAAACCAAGAGTGGAATAAACTGGTCCAACGATCTCTTATTGAATCCATCTTTTGGGCTCTGTCACTAACCCAAAAGACTGGTTCTTGGTATTAAGTTGGGCTCCAAATCCTATTACTGAAATGACCCTTTATATTTTTGTGCCCTGACCAAAGGCTTCTTTAGGAAAGTCACAAATGGCGTTTTAGGCATTTTATTGAGTAGAGGCTATCTTCAAATTTGTTGTAGAATACTAATAACAAGTTGCACTTGACCTCAAATTGTCTACTGTATTGACGAATTAATACTTTTTATGCTTGTCAAAGAACCAAACTAACCTGAAGCAGTCTTCTCTGAACTTATTGTAGAATATCTGACGAAGCAAGTTCATTGTTGTATAAACACTTAGGATATTGAGTAGATCGATATGTCTCGTGTTTTTCTTTTTTATGGATTGAAGTAACATGAAATAGCCTTTTTTTTTAAACCACATGTGAAGAGAGTCGTTTTCTTGCATTATTCCATATCGTATTTTATGGCAGTCATCTTGTCTCTCTCTCTATTTTTTTACAATGCTTACTAATTGAATAGAAACATTAAATTGATCTCAAAGCACAACAGTAATTGGAATAGATGCTGTCTCGTTAGTGACGCTTACTATGAAGCGAAGTCATGCAATATCCAAAACGTAGCTTACTCAACATGATTTTCGGATTATTGTGGTTCATGAGCATTTTTCCGCATCTTCATGCGTGCTCGACATATCTCAAACTAAGCTACTTTTATTAGCCCCTGAAATTATTATTATTATTATTGATGACGAATATACTTGGAAGGTCCAATATGTCATGGAAACATGCCTTCGTGACTGAAAAAAGAGTATCTTTCTACTTAAACCCCTTCAACTGCATTAACAATCCATAACTTCGTATACTTACTCATTTAACCAATGTATAGCATACGTGTGTTCATGCCTCTCTCGCAATGATTCTTGATATGCTTTAATAATCTCCACCACCAACCGATATTTTAATTAAGCATTATAATTCTCCAAATTTAGAGATGTCGATCGGAATAGAAGGAAAGAAATAAATGCTCTCTTCATTTACTAAATTCTATATCTGAAACTTGAGAAATTAATATACATAATACATGTGTGTATAATATATATATATATATATATAATTTCCTTGCTGGATTCTTTTTTTTTTCCTTTTGGCCATCCTTGCTGGATTCATTTGAGACTTTAAAGTCATGTTTCCACCCTTTTAAAGAAGGAAAAGAAAATAAAATCCTCTTCCGCTAATTAATATAACATATTCGTGGCACTTGAAACATGGCAGCAAACCCAAGTGCCCGTTTTTATACTTTCTGATATACAACCAGTGATTTTTATCCAACATCGGCATCTAGTTTGTGGTTCCTACGGTCCTTCTAGCCCCTTCCTCCTTTTTTTTTTTTTTTTCTTTCCCCTCTAACATAAAAGAAAAAAATTCCAATCAAAATATATGTATCTCTATTAAGCCTTTATATATACAAGCAGACGACGCACTCGCGATACGTGTGCAAATAAAACAACTCAATATATATAAATTAAATAGATATATTGTTTTGATAGGTTGGAAGAGGACAACCTTAATTAGTCTGAGAAATTATAAAATTAATTACAAATCATAACTACAATTATATTTTCTATAAGTAACTTCTCCAAGTTGGGTAACTGTCATGTGTCATGGTCTGAGGCTCTTGCTAGCACACTAAGACCGTGCGTCGCTTATTGTCCTGCCTCTGTAGTAGTATGTAAGCCTAAACTCACACAACAAGGCCTTTGCTGGTGGTAAGGCTACAAGGGGAGATGAGTGCAACAAGAGAAGAACAATATAACAGATCAATACAAGCACATTTGAAAGAAAATGAGTTGTTTATTCATGATCATCAATAGTACAATATGTGTGAGAATAGTGCATAATAAGTTTCTGACTGTGTATAGTTAAGTGGTGAGTAAGAGGTTGAATCCACAAGGTTGCTCACACTCTCATAAAGAGCTTTATATGCATTCCTGGGTCTGGCAGGATGAGATATTAAAACTCTTGAGGAGGTCGCACCTAAAATTACCAAAAATGGAAATTATAAGGGAAAATACTATACAAGGAAAGTGGCCTTAAGGGACCTCCCTACTATACATCATATGTACAAAAAGGGGTGAGATCGTGCTACAAAAGTATTACAAGAGATGGACCCTAACACCCTCCCCACTTAATGTTTGACGTCCTTGTCGATGTGTTGTGAGCTTGACCCTAATTGAGTTGGAGCAAACTTTATCTCTAAGATTGGCTTGAGGTCTTGTCATGACCTTAAATAGGGGCCTATTAGGTTTACTCTAAAGCCGTCATATCACGTGTACACCTATAACATGAAGATCACCTTGCAAGTCAGAGATTGCAAGACTTCTAACTTCTTATTCTCTCCATATGTTACATATATGCATATATTTAGAAAAATAGTTTTTGATACTGATATTTCGACAAATCACAAGAACTGTAGAGAATCGGATACCCTACCAAAGATGAAACAAGGTAAAGCAACTTAGGCTATCTATTATCTACTATCAAAGGAGATTATAAAAGAAATAAATCAAGTTTTAGGTCTTTTCTCTCAACTAGGTTTAGTCCATAGACATTTTAACCCTCTAATTATTATGACTTGATCTTTGACACGCTCTGTGCTTTGTTCCTATCCCAATCCCGATATTATGATTTTCCTGCAAAAACAAACTATTGGGGGGTAAGCACAACTAGTTTAGTGAGAATTATTTCCACAAATAGGTATACTTGAATAGCAATAATCAGACAAGTTATTTAATCAACCAAGTGAAATGCAACAACTACATGAGCATAAAAGCCATATGGTTTTTCAGTAATCATATGTTGAATGGATCTACGCCCTCCATTCGGGGTTAGGGGCGACAATTTTATATGCTTCTAACCAAATGTCTTGAAGCTTTAGTTATTGTGCTTCTAACCAAACGTCCCGAAGCTTTAATTAAGATCCAACGATCGTACCACTACCCCTTTCCTCCACAAGGATAGTAATCCCATGCAATGTGACTCACAAGTGATATACTTTATTTTACTTTAATTAAAGGCTCATAGCATAATTATTAACAATTTAAGGTGATCATAAAATTTCAGATAAATCAAGCATTGATTATAATCAATTCTCGTATCGATATTCTTATCATTCATTCAAAGAATATTACATGCATACCATGCAATCTAGTGCTTCTAGACTACTAGTACAATCAAGTAAGATAAGTTATGGAAATAAAACTCACCAGTCCTTAGTGCAACCCTTAGTCGGAGTGGTCCTTGGGGAAAGATACATCAAATTCCTTGTTACCTAAACAAAAGAAATACCTAAAATGAGTATTTCATATTGATTCTACTTAAATTTCTAACTCTATTTCATTATTCTTGTTAAGATTTCGATTATGTGAAATTCCAACTTAAAATGATCATAACTTGCTTATTTTAACTTGGAATTTCGCATATTAGATGTCGTTTCTATCTACTCGAAGAGATCTATCTATTTCTAAGGTTATTTTTAACATTTAAAGCTATTTAGGTTTCAAAACTGGTTGGTACAGAACTAACACGAAATTTCCAGCCTTCAAATTGTATTTTTCTAACATCTATTTTATCCAAAAAAATTCTATAGCAAACACATAGGTATTTATATATTTGGAAAATTCTTTAATATAGATACATGCTCATATTGTATGCATGATTCTAGTGATGTTGTCCCAATAATGATTTTTCATGAAACAATTTATTTTAGGAGTTTGAAAGATGATGTTTACAAAATCTCTTTTTAAGTTTATGGAAAGAAAATTAAAATCTTGAATTTATTACAAATGAGTGCCTACCCATTTTATCTATTATTTTTATATTTTCTTAAAAATAAATTTACTTCTTAAAATTTGGTTCTTTAGGTTGTCTACCAATTTTATTTCCTAAGTGGATTTTTAACTAGTAAGTTGCTTTTAAACTTAATTTAGAAAAATTATTCGGTTCTTAGTGTTTTTCAAAGTGTTGGTATAAATACTATAAATAAGTTCTTAAGAAAAATTTTCATATCAAATAATTATTAGCATTAAAATTCATAAAAAAAATTTACTTTAACAATTTGGAACTAATGTAGTTGACCTATTATCCTATGTTTTAGTGAAAATTTTTCCTTAGTGTTAAAAATCATTTTTCTAGAAAGTTTACTCCTATTCTTATAAAAGAAAATAACTCCTTTTATCTCATTGAAATTTTCATTAAAACAGCAATATTATGACCATGCATAAATATGAACTTGTAGTTAGATTATATATATATATATATATATATAAATATAGTTCATATAGAAAATAAAAGATATAGAGAATTAAGTAAGCAGACACGCACACGCGCACACACACACACACATAA
Source organism: Combretum micranthum (assembly GCA_024138025.1). NCBI lineage: Eukaryota > Viridiplantae > Streptophyta > Magnoliopsida > Myrtales > Combretaceae > Combretum > Combretum micranthum. Next base: position 32,207 of record JAMXBD010004481.1, read on the forward strand.
GAACAAAAATTTTGGAAGCCTTAGCTTGTATCAAGGCTTCCATAACTTAGAAATGAACAAGTTCCATAAAAAGAAAAGAGAAGCGTAAGAAAGCATAAGGAAAAGAAAAAGAAGAAATTTGTGGAAGTCTTTGATTTTTATTCAAGTCTTCCCGAGACTGAAAAATGGACAAGTCCCATAAAGAAAAGCAAAACAATAAGAAAAACATGGGAGTCTTAAATTCATGTCAAGGCTCTCCAGAACTTAGAAATGGACAAATCCCCTTAGATAGCAAAATAATTAAGAGCAAAACAAATAAAATGGAAGCCTTAGAAATTTTTGGACAAGGCATTCCTGGGATTTAGATTAAGGACAAGTCTGAGACTTTGATTCTGAACAAGTCTAAAAAAAGCAAGTAAATAAATAACTTGCAAGAGATGAAATAAGTGCATGAATATAAATGTTGGATTAGTGAGCTTATATGCTCAAAAAGATATAAATATGTACATAACTATATTTATATATATAGATAGTTAGATTAGATGATAATAATATAGCAACATGAACTCAAAATTAACATGATCATCATAATAAGTTATTGATTTCATTTTAGCATTATCATCCCTAGCTTAATGCATCATGGGGAGAGTTTATTCCATAGATAATGTTTGAAACACATAATATCAACTAAGGATGTATGGAGGAGGTGTTTATCTAAAAAAGATGGATCAAATGAATATGTTTGAGTTGAAAAATAAAAATAGCAGTATTGGGAGAGGAAAATTAGCCACAAAGAAGAGGAAAAAGAGAGAGCAAATGAGAGAAATTTGATTAAAGTTGTAAAGTGTAAGAAGTGTGAATGAATGTAGATATTTATAGAGATAATTTGAGGAATTTAATTGGATTAAATAATTTGAAAAAAAAAATGTTCCTGCAGCAAAGTACAACAGGGATAAATAGTGCTGTAAGAAAAAAAAGTCAAGTAAAAAGTGACAAATTTGACATGTAGTGAGATAACTTGTAAAGTAGTAAATAGGAAATGATGTACAAGAAATAGGTGTAAATTACAAGGAAAAAAAAAATGGCAGCAAGTAATGGCAAAAATTAAAGTAAATAATGATAAATAGTAACAATAAAATATTAGATAAGCTATCGGTAACAATAAAATATGCGTATATGAGCTATATTTGATGTTTTTATGGCCCAAAAAAAATTGTGTTTGATTTTTTTATGAAATGATAAATCATTAAATGATTTTTGAAAGATGAATTGATATTATTTTATCGTTAATTGTTATCCAGTTCTGTTATCTCGGTTTACATAGTAGCGATCGATTGTGAAAATTGTTTGGTCGACGAAATTTGATTTGAAAATTTAGATACCATATTATAGAAAATAAATTTTTTACTTTTTTATTACAAAATATTAATTAAATTATATTGTCTTGATTTATGTGTTCGCGATCGGATACAGAAACTGGTCCTATAAAGGTCCGAAACAATTGAATTTTCGGACTATCTAATCTTTTTAAGGTTTATACTTTATATTTGAGTCATAATCTGAGTTCATAATATTTTTATTATTAATTTATTATTTTATGATTTTTTAGAAGTTGTTCGATTGAGTCTGGTTTTTATAAGATTTACAGTTGACTCGATTTAACTTTAGGATTTTGACTCCATTTTCGAGCTTAAGGTTTTACTTATAAGATCACCATAAACTATGGGAGTTTACAATTATAGGAAATTATTTCTTATTATTTTATTATCAATTTGCATGTCAGAGCTCAAATAAATGAATTGTTTAGCATAAGGTTTTCAGATTGGTTAAGCTATTGGATCGTTTTATTGGTAATATTTTATTTTATTATTAATAATTTTTGCTATACGATTTACTTTTAAGGTTCCAAGCTTTATTTAATTCATATGATATCTTAAGGTTATTGAAGTTGTATCCGATCCCGTTTAGGGTTTTGAATTTTTAGCGGTCCAAATTTTATTTAATTTATATGATATTATAGAGATATAAATATTATTTGATTCGATCTAAGATTTCTAAGATTTTGGTATGATCTGATACGATTTTAGGATTTTGGTTCTAATGCAAATTTTTGAGTTCATGATATATTTTATGTATTTTATTAAAATTCTAATTAATCTTCTGATATGATTTTGGCCTATATTATTTAATTAATATCATACTATTTTCTTGATTTGTGTTTTTACTTTTTTGTTATAATTATCTTGATAAGGTATTTGTCGTATCAAATGATTTGTCAAATACATAGTTCGTGCCAATAAGTGTAATTTTTTCTTAACTAGCCTTAGGGTCTCGATATGTTATAGGTTGTATTGATATTATGATTATGTATAAACTATTACTATGATTATTAAATTATAAAGGTACTTATCTCAATTACAATGTTGAATAAGAATCACATAGCATTGTTACAAGTTGATAAGTTATCAAGATTAATATATTATTGGTACTAAAATAATAATGGTCTTATATAATTAATATTGTTAACTTATTAAAATTGTTTTAATATATAGATCAAGTATAGTATTATTATTATCATATGACAAAATGATCTTGTTTATTTTTACTACAATATATATATTGTTAGTTACAATATATTTTTGATATTATTAACACTACTACTATAAATTGTAGTAATAGTTTGCCATATACTTATTATGAATTATGTGTCTAAGATAACCACATGATTAATTTAGTAATGTAGAATATTTTATGGGTATTAATTTTAGAGCATTTGTATTTTATTATAATTACTGATGTTATATTTTGAATATTTCCATATGTAATAAATTATTTACATGATTTAAGTGAATTCTAAGAATTCTTTTTTTTTTTCACTAAAGGAGGTGGTGTTATTCGTTTCTTTAAGGGGCTTATGATCATTTTTAATTATAATTATAAGAAAATATTTATTTGTTTGTTTTTACTCATTATATATTGTTTGATTCTATATGCTTAATGAACTTAAAGATTTATATTTATTTTTATTTGTTGGAGTTGAAGTTTTGCTGGTTGATTAATTGCGTTATTTCTTATTAGAGAATTTTTAGGGCATAATTTTTGTTTTTTGAATTATTTTTCAAAATTAATTGGTAGTTCTTTTTAATTTAGTGGAGTTTCTAATAGCTCATTATTGCGAAGGCTTAAGGAAATTTTGTCAATGAAGATTAGAATTTCTTAAACTATAATTATGTTATTTATATTTATATTTTTCTTAAATTGTGAAAAATCGGGAGTGATTTTTTTGCAACTTTTCTCAATCTCTTTTTATTTTTTTCCAAGATTTTATGACCTATTATTGTTAATTATCAAAATTAGGTTATGCAAAATTAGGGGGTTTACAGGTCTTCTGCTACTTCCCAACTATTATCTTCCTCTCCCCAATCCTTCCACTTCACTAAGTGTTCGGTGCATTCTTCTCTAATGTTAGGATCTTCAACATTCCTCTATGTAAGGATATCTTCAACAGCTTGACTCATGTTGAAGTTAATTTTGATATGTGGTTGCTTAGGTATGTTACAAGGGGGGTCTTCCATGTCTGGAAAGTAAGGCTTCAAAACACTAACATGAAAGACTGGATGGACCTTCAACCCTACAAGTAGTTCTACTTTATATGCTACTTTCCCAATCTTTACAATGATAGGAATTGGACCCATGTACTTCTGAATGAGTTGTCTATCCTTGTTCCTCAATGATTTGACTTGTTCTGAGAGAAGCTTGATGAGGACTTGGTCTCTAATATTGAATTCTCTGGGTCAGTGCTTCTTATATGCCCATTTCTTCATTCGTTTGGAAGCTTTCTCAAGATAAGCTTTGGCAACTTCAAATTTTGCTTCCAATCTTTGCCAAACTAATAAGCTCTTTGGCATCTACTAATGTAAGGTATGCCCACTGTATGGGGTAACAATGGTTGCTGACCCATGATGAACTCTATAGGGTTCTTGTTGGAGGAAGAGCATCGTTGGATGTTAAAGTATAACTGGGCGATATCTAGCAAGTCGACCCAATTCTTTTAATTTGCACTAACAAAGTGCCGCAAATACTCTTCCAGCATACCACTGAACCTCTCTGTCTACCCATCACTTTGAGGATGATAGCTGAAGGACATACTGAGTTCGGACTCCAAAATGTTGAACAACTTAGTCCAAAACTTCCTAGTGAATCTAGCATCCTGATCACTGATAACATTATGGGGTACACCCCAAAACTTCACCACATGCTTAAAGAAAATATGGGTAGTCTCTATTGCATTGGAACTTTTTGTAGTCGGAATGAAGGTAGCATACTTTGAGAACCTATCAACAACAACAAAGATAGATGAGTGCTCCTTTACTTTTAGTAGGGAAGTCATAAAATCCATGGAAACACTCTCCCATGAGCGAGAAGGCATAAGAAGGGGCTCCAACAACCCTGCTAGTCATTGCCTCTCAATCTTGTCTTGTTGACAAGTCAGGCAAATTCGAGTATAGTTCATCACATCTTGCTTCATATCTGGCCAATAATAGCTCTGCTTCAGCAAGCTCATCATTCTCTATGTAATATAAAGATAAATAAATTATAAAGAAGAGCAAGTATGTCATTTGATATAAAACAAAAGGGTTTTATAGTCAACCCTAAAGTATATAAAAGAATTATTAAGAAGGGTTAAAGTGTCAAAGGATATTAAATAAGAAGGTTTTATGGTCAAAGTTTAAATATAATTATATTGTGTTCATATAGCAAAAATTTGATTAAGAATGGATTTGGCTGCTTAAATTAGACATGAACCTAGTGTTTTTCATAAGCAATATACATCTATAAATAGACCATTAACCTACGAATTTGTCACACCATTCCTCAGTCAAAACCCTAAATGAATTTGGACATGAGGAAGTCAAGTGCGCATGATCAGATGATTTTGAAGTAGGCTTGCATATAAGCCGCCAGCCTATAATCCTGAGCTACCAGCCTAAATACAATGGACGATGGCCTAAACACCAACTTGGAGTTTAGGAGAAAATGTTGGAATTGAGGAAATTGGTCGTACGCCGGCCTTTAGGCCGCCAGTGTACAAGGATAGGACGTTGGAGGCCTAAGTGGCGGCCTTAGATGTTGTTTTGAGACCCGAGAGTTTTAAGCCACTAGCTTTGTTTTCCCTTCATCCAGCCTATAGCCCTTCGAGTTATAACAATTTAAATACGTCCTATCTTTTGTCTATCTCTCATAACCTCTCCTAAACTTTTAGAAACTCTAGCGGACACTCTCCAAGGTGGACTTCTTCAAGGAATTGAGTAAGTGATCTCTTCTATTTCTTTAGTTCATTTTAGAATGATTCTTTCTTAGATTTTCGTTGTTGTTGATGAAAGAGGTTGATCATTGGTGGAAGTTTAAGGAAACCTTGAGTGTGGAAATTAGGGATTTGCAGTTCTACAATCAATTGAAGGAAGGTAAGAATCAATCTGGAACTATAATTCATAGATATTTAGTTTTTAGGAAAATTAAATCATATATGTTGTTGTGGATGATTTGTGAATGCATAAACAATGGTGAACAGGTATTTTTGTGAATTAAGGTTTCTCTATATCATTGGTGTTGATTTGAGATCTTGGTTCTACAGTCAAGAAGGTGTGAGATCCAAGGTTCTAGGTAATATGAATCCTTTCAATCTTTGTTATGTTAACATATGGAATCTTATCTAATAGTTGTGCTATTTCCGATTGAGAATTTTAAGGTTTTTGAGGAATTTGGAGAAATTGACGTACTAGGGTTTCGTTATTTGGTGATCTTAGAAACAGGTGTGTAGATTTAATATGGAAAATCTTATGTTTTGAGATTATGGATTTTAAGGTTAGGCTTAAATATGAATGTGAAATTGGATTTTTAATTGATGTATGTTGTTATTCAGGTTTTGGTGAATTAAGGTTTATACCTATGGTAAAGGATTGGAGATGTTGAAGTTGTGGAAAGCGAATCTAAGTACGTCCTTAACATGCTTATTTGTTTGTGCTTGTAGGATTAGTTTATACATCTAACCTAATTATATTTGACTTTAATTGAATTGACTGTGGTTATGAGTGGCTGTGGTTAGTAAAGACTATGCATAGTATGATACTAACGGTAACCTAATGATCTATGTGTGAGGTTGTCCCGAATGGATTCATATAAAGATGATTCTGATAGTTTAGGAATAGTGTGAGTACGGCACCTAGGTGTATGGGAGATTCCCAACACCATATATGTATATAATTATCTATTTTCTATATTGGACGTTTTTAGGGAGTTATAAGATACTCGGGGTTTGGGACTAGTGTACAATAGTTCTAAAGTGTGTTGGTTGCTTGCTAATTTGAAGATAATAATTAGAATTTGTTGCGTTAGTTTCTAAGTCTTATGTGATATTGCTTATTGCTTGATCATGTGCATGTGTTTTTGGTTTGGCGTACTGGGCGTTTTCACTCAATCCTTATTTTTCCCTAGGTACAGGTGAAGATTCATTATCTATGATTTGACGGGATACGACGTATTCGTGGACTATGGGAAAATCGATAGTAGATTTGATCCTTCTACCGATAGTTGAGATTAGTGATCTTGATTCTAGTGATTGGAGGAAAGAAGAACAATATTTTTATGATTAGTTTATTATTTGTTGGAGATTATGTTATTTATTTAAAGATAAATTGCTTAGTTTTATGACATAGATGAATTAAGGACATTTTATTTCAAGTATCATTTATTTGAGAGTTATTGGTGATATTTGAGTTACATATATTGGTGGATTAAAAAATATAGCCTTTACGTGTCAATCTTTGGTAATGACACGTGGTGGGCTGATAACGCTTTTAAGTTAGAACATTACACTCTGCCAACCGAGATAGCTAGCCTACAATGTATCATGGCTCTCCTCAAGAGCGCCTTTCTTAAGTCCCCTACCTTAGGAACCTACAGGTGATGGCCTTTGGTATAGATCAAATCGCCTTCAACCCAAAACCTACTAGTCTTACCCTCTTCAATCAATTGCTTTAAATTCTTAGCCAAATGTCTTGGCCTAAGTGCTCTTGGATTTACACTTGTATGTTGGAGGAGACTCGACTAGTAGATTGTTGGGCGATTTGAGCCAATGATGCTAGATCTGCTCTTTTACTCAGTGCATGTGCTACTTGATTTGTTCACCCACTACGATACTAATCTCCATATCAAACTCTGCAAGGAACTGTTGCCATCTTGCCTACTTGCAGAGAGTTTAAGTTGAGTAAGAATATGGCTGGCAGTAATTATCCATCTTCACCAAGAACTTTGACTCTAATAGATAGTGTTTCCATGTTCAGAGATAGTGTACAATGGCTAGCAACTCCTTCTCTTAAGCTGAATACCTGTGCTCTGTAGTGTTCAACTTCCTACTTTCATATGCCACTGGATGGCCCTCTTGCACCAACACTCCACCTAAAGCAATGTCAGAGGCATCTGTGTGAACTTCAAATGGTTTAGAGATGTCAGGTAAGGTAAGGACTGGCTCCTTTGTGACAATTCACTTCAACTTCTCAAACGCTGCTTAACACTCCTCACTCTAGGACCACCCTCAGTCCTTCTTCAAGAGATCTGTAAGGGGAGCAACTCTCCTGAAATACCCCTCAAAAAATTGTCTGTAATAGTTGGTAAGTCCAAGGAATGAGCATAACTCAATGACACTCCTTGGAATAGGCCACTCTTTGATGGCTTCTACTTTGGCCCGATCCATCCGAAGTTTCCCCTCTTCAATTACATGACCAAGAAAGTTGATATGCTTATAGGCGAAGGCACATTTCTCTTGCTTTACATATAAATGATTCTCTTTGAGCTTCTGAAAGACCATCTGCTAGTGCTTCACATGATCCTCCAACGTTCTGCTCTACACTACAATGTCATCAAGTTAGACTACCACAAATTTATCTAACTACTCATGGAACACATTGTTCGTTAGAGTACAGAATGTTGCATGGGTGTTAGTGAGACCAAAGGGCATCACCAGAAACTCATAGGCACCATAGTGGGTAACACAAGTAGTCTTGGGCTTGTCACCCTTAGTAGTGCGAACTTGATGATATCCGAGCGAAAATCTAATTTAGTGAAGTATTTGGCCCTGCTCAGTTGATCAAATAAATCAACAATGAGAGGAATTGGATAATGATTCCTCAGAGTAAACTTGTTGAGAGCCTGATAATCAATGCATAGTCTCAAACTCTCATCGTGCTTCTTTTGAAATAGGACAAGAGCCCCATATGATGCTTTTGAGGGTCTAATGAAACCCGCCTCTACTAGCTCATCTAGCTTTTTTCTCAACTCAACAAGCTCTGAGGGCAACATTCGTATGGAGCTCTAGCAGGTGGTTTAGCCCCTAATAACTCAATCTCATGATCCACATGCCTTCTTGGTTGTAGGTCCTTAAGAAGTTTACCGAGCATAATAGCACTAAACTCCTTCAGGACATTCTGAACAACACCTGGATTTGATCATTCCTTCCATCCACTTTCTCTATTAGGACAGCAAGGAATGTAGGCTCTTGATGCTGGAGTCCTCGCTTAAGTTGAAGCGCTGATAACATCATTGCCCCAATATTCTTCCCATTGTTACTTCCACTGCTCGCCTTTTGCCTCTGTACGGGCACACAACATGGCTTGTCACCATAAATAGCAAGCGATCAGTTATTGGTATAGAAACAACTCTGGCATTCCTTAGAAAGTCGTTCCCCAAGACTATTCTAAAGTCATCTAAGGGGACAGCTGTGAAGTTGAGACTTCCACTCCGATCTCCCACCTTCACCTTCATACCAGTGGCAACTCCTTTGATAGGACCTGCCTTAGAGTTCACTGCTTTAACTTGGCTAGTATCATTAGTCAGCACTAGCCCAAATCTCTCAGCCTCAGGCACATCAACAAAGTTATGTGTGGCTCTCGAGTCTACCACTGCATAGGCACTCTTGCTGTTGATGTGCAACTAGACATACATAAAGTCATTGTCGGTTTTGGCTTTGCAGTACACTAATGAAGCCTTCCTAACTGCTGATAACATGTGTAGGGCTCCCATTCTGGGTTGATCTTCACATTCCCCTTCAGACTCTTCATTTTGACAAACACTCTTAGCTTTGTTTGTCATAGAATTGAGTGCTTCTTTGTGAGGATACTCTGCTACCTTATGCAGTCCGTTGTACAGGAAGCAAGAAAAAGTGGGCTCCTTGCCACTGCTCGATGCTTTACTCTTCCTAGACTTGTTGGAGTTATAAGACTTCTTTTAGCCCCCACTAACACTGCTGCTACTTGAACTTGTGACTCCCTCACTCTTGGGTTTGCCCGGCTTGTTAGATCTTACACCATCGTGTTTAGATGACACACTTTTCCCTCTGGTATCGTTGGTGTAGTTAGTCAAGCGCTCTGCTGCTGCCTGTGCTTGAGCTAAGTTTGCTACCTATTACCTCTGCAACTCATTCCTAGCATATGGCTTCAACCCTTTTAGGAAATAAAATAGCTTGTCATCCTCACTCATGCTCTTGATGTCAAGCATAAGTGTTGAGAATTCTCCTACATACTTCCGAATGTCATCACTGTGTTGAAGCTCATGCAACTTCTTCTTAGCATTATACTCAACATTCTCTAGAAAGAATTGAGTTCTCAACTCAGCCTTCATCTCATTCTAGGAATCAACATGTGCCGCTGATAAGTCATTTTTACTCAATATTTTTCATAGGATTTTGAGCTCATTTTGCTAAGAATTTCATATAAAATCCTGTAAAACTTATGTTTTTGATAAATAATGTTGTTTTGAAGCCCTTAGAATCCAATGAGGAATAATCAAAGTGTTTTGAATCAGATTTAGAGTAAAAAATACAAGTAAAGTCAAGATTGCAGAAGTTGAGCTCTGTAAAATCACAGTCGAGGCCAAACAAAGGAAGAAAACATAAAAATTGGTCTATTAAGCCTTAACTGCGAGCCCTCGACATGACCTTCGACTTCAATCGAAGTGATCGAGCATCATTTGAATAAAATATACAGTTGAGCCTCAAACCTTGACCATGACAAGTGCTTTTACACATAAATTCTTCATCAGAATTGCCTTGAGCCTAGTAATATGAGCCTTGACTTTCTCAATTTTACCTTTGATAGAGCAACGGACAAAAACACACAGTATACTTTGGAAATTCCTAAAGTTGAGCTTGATTTTGCTTTATATAAGCCTTGACCAATAAATCAAACGTGATCCTCGACAAGTGTTTTTCACAATCATATGCGAGCATGGAAAGTGATCACAAATTTTGTTAGAAAGAATCTACCACATGTCAATAAAGTAGATCATGCTTTATGTGCCCAGTAGCCTATAAATAAATGGGTAAGCATGCGTTGTAAAGTATGTCAACAGTGTAAATAAGCATACTAACGTAGATTTTTTTTTGAAGGATTTAGGTGAAAGAATTTTCTTTTCTTTTATTTGAGAATTTCTTCTATTTTCTGGTAAAATCAATTTAACCCAATGTTTGTAATTTCTGTGAATTTCTAAGCAATTAATTGATTAACTTTCGAATATGATTTATTTCTTCTGATTCACACTTATTTGTGATAATCCATGGAGAAAGAAACTCCTACAGTTAAGGGATTACGAATCCAATTCTTGATTCAGTTGATTTCAAATGCGCTTTCAAGTTAATTTGGTTGAGTGTTTATAATTAGTAACTTGAACTTAAACTTGTGGTTTTTAAAAGAGTGATACACTCTTTTAAATCCACGATTAATTTCAACTGGATAGATCGAGAAATCATTCAATTGAATAGATTTGTGGTTGTTAATGAGTCGATCCTAACTACCTCTTGCCAAGGAACGGGTGAAGCTTTCTGTCACTTGTTTTAAAAATTCATTGAGTTGTTTTTTTTTTAGAACAATGATTTCTATTCTTTATGCGAGTCTAATTGGAATTTCAGATTACTGGTTTCGGTTAGATCTAGAAGCACTGACTTTGAGAGAAGCTTTAGTTTAAATTAGAGAATCTGGTGGTATAAACACACAATTCAAACAACTTTTAAGAAGTTCATTGTTTTTAAGAAATCATTCTGATAAGGAATTGGTGAAGTAACCCTGAGCTACTGTTTTATAGAAGTTACAGGCTTATTTCTTATTTTGCCCATTAAACGTTTGTGAATACTCCTAAGTTAGGATAATTTCGTTTTCATTATGACTTTCTAAACCTTTCTTTGGCTAGACAATAGGTGAGGTTGAGAGTACACTAGCTGCCAACCATTCCCTTGGGACCGACTTAAATCACTATCTATGCTATATTTGATGGGTGTGCTTGCCTTGTGAGACCGTAGTTATTGAAAACAATTTAGAAAAAATTTATAAATTTGAAAAAAGCTCGGTCAATTATCAGTTTCAACTCAATTGAAACCAAACAAAAGAACCAAGCAATTTTTTGGCGCTGATGCTAGGGAAAGGTGTTGGATTCAATATTATTTTTGAAGCCCAACAGGGCAATAGTGGAAATCAATTTTTATTTGTTGTTCTAGTCTCCTTTTGCATATTTATATCTTCTTGTTAGAATAGCCATCTGTTTTCTATAGTTTTTCTGTTTGTTTGTTTTTCTATTTGGTTGTTTTGTTTAGGATGGAGCACCACATGTCATTTCTGATTCAACAATTAGAGGATGCCTTGAGACAACAAGAAGAAGGTTTCTTCCTTCATCAACAGAATGATAACTAATACCCTCCGACTATATTCCATCAGCATTTTACCACTAGTTATCATGGATTGTGTTGGAATCCCTCACAAAAGTGGAATCCTTATCCTCAGTATCAAAATGTACGACCTAGAAACTTCAACTGTCATTCCAGCTTGAAAGAAACCCTCATTTCTTTCATTAAAGAAACTGATCATCAATTTCAGTAAATTGAGTGCACTCAAAAGCCACTCAAGATCTCTCGAAAAGCTTGAAAACAAGGTAAACAATGTTGTGACTATACCTAAAAAGAGAATTATGGAGGGAGTTCATGTTGTTTCCCTCAAAGTGGTAGGTAGTTAAAAGAGACCAGAGAAGGAAAAAAAGAGAAAAGGAAAAAGAAAAGAGGGTTGAAAAAGAACAAGAAAAAGAAAAATGTGAAGAAAATAAAACAGATACAAAAGAAAAAGAAGAAAAAGAAATTAAATAGAAAAAGAGTGTATCTCCTATTGAACCATACAAACCTCCTTTGCCTTACCTTGCAAGGGTAAGGAGGAGATGAGATAAGGAACAATTTAAAAAGTTTTAAGAATTTTTTTAAACAATTGCATATAAACGTACCTTTGGTTGATGCAATTTCGCAAATGCCAAAGTGTGCAAAATTTTTGAAAGAGTTGCTTTCAAATAAGAAGAGATTGGAGGAGTTATCCCTAGTGACCTTTGGAAGAGATTGTTCTGCAATTTTGTTGAACAAGCTCCCCAAAAAGGAAAGATTCGGGGAGTTTCCTCATACCATGCTTAATAGGAAAGTTGACCTAAGGGCAAGCATTAACCTTATGCCCTATACCATGTTCAAGAAACTAGGGTTAGGAGAACCAAGACCGACAAGAATGAGCTTACAATTGGCCGATAGATCTATTAGATACCCCAAGGGAGTAGTTAAGGATGTTCTTATTAAGGTCCACAACTTCATCTTTCCTACTGATTTTGTGATTCTGAATATGGACGAAAGGATTTATGTCACTTTGATTGTGGGGAGACCATTCTTGGCAATTGCAGGAGTAGTTATTAATGTTAAAAATTGGAAGTTGGCACTGAGAATGGGGGATGATGAAATGATAATAAAGTTATCAGGAAGTGCGAAGCAGGGCATAATAAATGATGATAATTGTTTGACGCTAGAGTTTATGGATGATGAGATTCCTGCATTAAATCAATATTTGGCTAACAAGCTCTATTTTAGGAAGGAAAATACAGATATGATGAGCTTTTAAAGAGTGGAGTTGAAAAAGAAAATGCAGAAAACGGGGATGAGATATGAAAAGAATAGGATGATGCTAAGCAGCTCAAGCCCTCCATTGAAGAACCACTAGATTTGGAGCTAAAAGAGTTACCAAATCATTTGGAATATGCTTTCTTGGAAGATGGTTGCAAATTACCTGTTATTATATCTTCCAAACTTGATAAAGAGCAGAAGAAAAAGCTTATGGAGACTATGAAAAAAACATAAGAAAGCTATAGCATGGAAAATTGCGGACATCAGAGGAATAAGTCCTACCTTTTGTACACACAAAATTCTTATGGAAGATACTTTCAAACCTATGGTCTAACCACAGAGACGTTGGACCTAAATATGAAGGAGGTGGTGAAGAAGGAGGTGCTAAAACTTTTAGATGCAGGGATTATTTATCCCATTTCTGACAGTGCTTAGGTGGGCCCCACACAAGTGGTACCAAATAAAGGAGGAATAACATGGTTCCTAATGATCGGAATGAATTAATACCAACTCAGACTGTCACTGGTTGGCGGGTTTGTATAGACTATAGAAAGTTGAATGATGCCACCAGAAAAGACCATTTCCTCCTACCTTTTATCGATCAGATGCTTGAAAGACTAGTAGGACATGAGTACTATTGCTTCCTTGATGGGATGTCTAGATACTTCTAGATACCTATAGCTCCAGAAGATTAAGAGAAAACTACTTTTACATGTCCTTATGGAACTTTTGCATATAGAAGAATGCCCTTCGGGCTATGCAACGCTGCAACAACATTCCAAAGGTGTATGTTAGCTATTTTTGAAGAATATGTAGAGGACATAATGGAAGTTTTCATGGAAAATTTCCCTATGTTCGGAAAATCATTTGACAATTATCTTAAAAACTTAGAAAAGGTCCTTAAAAGATGTGAAATACAAATCTCGTCATGAGTAGGAGAAGTGCCATTTTATTGTACAGGAAGGAATTATCTTAGGACACAGAATCTCAAGAAAAGGTATCGAGGTGGATACAACAAAAGTTGATACTATTGCAAAGTTACCACCATCCATAATAGTTAAGGGTATTAGGAGGTTTTTTGGTCACGTTAGCTTTTACAGGAGATTCATCCGAGACTTTTCACAAATAGCCAGACCCTTGACCAAACTTCTAGAAAAAGATTCTCCATTTGTTTTTTATGAGGAATGTAACACAACATTTGAGCTAATAAAGAAGAAGCTCACATAAGCACCTATAATGGTAGCGTTGGATTGGAATTTGCCTTTCGAACTTTTATGTGACATTAGTGAGTCAGCAGTAGGAGTTATTCTGGGGTAGAGGAGAAGCAAGCATTTCCAACCAGTTCACTATGCCAGTAAAACCTTAACTGCCACTCAAGCAAATTACACAACCACGGAGAAGGAGCTATTCGCATTCGTCTTTGCATTCGAAAAGTTCAGGACTTATTTAATTCTTTCAAAAGTTACTGTTTTTACCGACCACTTTGCTTTAAAATATCTACTTGAAAAAACTGATGCAAAGCCCAGATTGATTAGATGGACTCTATTATTGTAAGAGTTTGATTTGGAAATAAAAGACAAAAAAGGGTGTGAAAACTTAGCTGCAAATCATTTATCACGGCTTGATAATCCATGTGAAAATGATTCTAAGATTGAGATTGATGAAGAAACATTTGCAGATGAAAAATTGTGTTATGTGTGTACCATAGATAATTTCGAGCCTTGGTTTGCAGATATAGCCAATTACTTGGTTGACAAAGAAATTCCCACATAGCTTGATTATAACCAAAAGAAAAAGTTCTTTTCTGATTTGTAATATTATTTTTGGGAAGATCATTTCCTTTTTCGAATTTGCTCTGATCAAGTAATTTGCCGATGTATTTCTCATGAAGAAGGCTGAAAAATTTTAAATCATTGTCATAGTGGATCAATTGGGGGTCACTATGGTGCAAACAGAACAACACATAAGGTTTTAGAAGTTGGATTTTATTGGCCATCAATTTTCAAGGATGCAAAAGCTTTGATTTGAAATTATGAAATTGTCAAAAACATGGAATGTCTCGAAGAGGAATGAAATGCCCCAAAAATTTATTTTAGAATGTGAAATCTTTGATGTTTGGGGCATAGACTTCATGAGACCATTTCCCACATCTTTTGGCAACAAACATATTCTGATAGCTATTGACTATGTTTCAAAATGAGTGGAAGCTCAAGCTTACACTACTAATGATGCTAGAATAGTCATAATTGAAAAAAAAATTGTTTTCAAGATTTAGATGTCCTCATGCCTTAATCAGTGATAGGGGTACCCATTTTTGCAATGACCAAATGGAAAATGTTTTAAAAAAATATGGAGTACATCACAGGATATCCACCCCTTATCACCCTTTAACCAGTGGATAAGCTGAGGTCTCTAACAAAGAACTCAAGCGAATTCTAGAAAAAACTGTGGTATCCAATAGAAAAGATTAGGCTAGAAAGTTAGATGATGCAATATGGGCATATAGAACATCTTTTAAAACACTTATGGGCACAACCCCATACAAAATAGTGTATGGAAAAGCATGTAATTTACCTGTTGAGCTGGAACATAGAGTATACTGGGCTATTAATTTGCTAAATCTTGATCTCACAAAGGATGGAAAGAAAAGATTTTTGTAGATAAATGAATTGGATGAGTTGCGACTGGAGGCCTATGAAAACAACAAGATATACAAAAAAAAGTAAAAAATTGGCATGATTCTATAATCAGGTTTCCACATGAATTCAAAGAAGGAGGTAGAGTGTTATTGTTTAACTCTAGATTAAAACTTTTTCCAGAGAAACTTAAATCCAAGTGGTCAAGGCCCTTTCAAGTACACAGCATTTCCTCATGGTGTTTTAGAGATTGAAAGAAAAGATGGAGAAATTTTCAAAGTTAATGGGTAAAGATTAAAACTATATAAAGCACCATCTCAAAATCCCATAATGATAGAAGAAATAAGCCTGATGCACCCTCATGATAGATGAAGGTTTGTTGAAAAAAAAAATATTCTTTATTCTTTTTAATAAATTGTAGATTCTTTTTTCTTTTTTCTTTATTATGAATTACTTTTTGTCCATAGCTTTATCGAGGCTCTGATTGAACCTCGATAATAACATCTGTTGTGCCAGGTTTTTGTTTTAACAGACTTAAACAAGTCTCGACGAGACAAGTTTGACCCTCAAGCTTACACAGAGAGAAGTTTTCTTCACCTCTTAATTTCTTTTACATCTTGCTTTATATAAAAATTGTTTTGATGTTTGAATCCCCTGTCTGTTTTTATCGTTTAAACATTGAGGACAATGTTTGTCTTAAGTGTGGGGGAGGGTTAAGCAAGATGAATGGGTCTAATAAATGAATTAATTGCATGAATTGTTCTGATATAGAGTATGTACTGATATAGATTAATTTTCTCATGCAAATTCATAAGAACTCAATGAAATGGTTAAAATTTGACAAATTTTTTTTTTCAAAAAATCACTTAGCTAAATGATTTATGAAGTTGTCTTGAAACTGAACAATTTTTTTACTTTGTTTAAATCAATTGATAGTATCTGTGTGAAGTAGTTTTACTTATTATTTAGTCTAGAATTTATAGCTGAAATTAGCTTAAGGTCCTTAGTAAGGTTACTCAAATTTCTTATAAAAGCTTAAATGATCTGTATATTTTCTAATTTAGTCATTTTGAGAGCCGTTTTAATCTTTGGTGAATGTTTAAATGATGATCATAACTTGATAATTTTTCCTTGTGTGTATAATTAAAAACAAAACAAAAATTTAATATAAAACCTATGCTTAGAATTGGAATAGGCTTGGGGTTGGTCCCTCAGAAGAGCAACATTTTGTCCTCTATCTCAATTTCAAAAGCCATAAAAAAAATTAAACATAAGCAAAAAGATGCGGGTAACACCTTGTCCAAAGGTAAAGAAAAGATGTAAGCAAAACCTTGTTCCTCTAAAGCTTTGAATATTCAATAAAAGTTAAGCAATACAAAACACAAACAAGAAAAAAGATTTAGGGGATGAATTGATGTACATGCATTTACTTCATATTACTCTACTTAGTGAAATGATTAAAAGACTACATACTTTTATATATAAGGGGATAAAAGTTGATTTTCTTCTTACTTTGATTGATCTTTTGAATATTTTTTGCTTTAGAATTCTTTATTAAATAATGAGGGTAAAAACTAATTTATAGAGATAAGCCACTTAATTCCTGCAAAAGTAACTTTATTTCAGTTAGTAAAGATAATTGGATTCTTCAGAATGCTGAGATAATTTGCGGTTAAAGTATTTAAGTCAAATAAACCATTCATGATTTGTTTTCTTGATAAGCCTTGTGACCTTTAAATTGTTTTATTTGCTTGAGGACAAGCAAAGGCTTAAGTATGGGGGGATTTGATAAGTCATTTGTACTCTATATTTTTCATAGGATTTTGAGCTCATTTTGCTAAGAATTTCAGATAAAATCCTATAAAACTTATGTTTTTGATAAATAACATTGTTTTGAAGCCCGTAGAATCCAATGAGGAATAATCAAAGTGTTTTAAATCTGATTTAGAGTAAAAACAACGAGTAAAGTCAAGATTATAGAAGTTGAGCTCTATAAAGTCATAGCCGAGGATAAACAAAAAAAGAAAACACCAAAAATTGGTCTATCGAGCCTTAACTGCGAGCCCTCAACATGACCCTCAACTTCAGTCGAAGTGATCGAGCATCATTCTAAAGAAAATACACTATCGAGCCTCAAATCTCGACTCTTGACAAGTGCTTTTATAGACCAATTCTTCATCAGAATTACCTCGAGCCTCAGCATTACGAGCCTCGGCTTTCTCAATTTTACCATCGATAGAGCAATGGACAAAAATGCACAGTTTACTTTAGAATTTCCTAAACTTGAGCCTGATTTTGCTTTATATAAGCCTCGACCAACAGATCACACGCGACTCTCGATAAGTGCTTTCATAGATCATATGCGTGCGTGGAAAATGATCACAAATTATGTTAGAAAGAATCTGCCACATGTCAATAAAGTAGATCATGCTTTCTATGCCCAGTAACCTATAAATAAACGGGCAAGCATGCATTGTAAAGTATATACCAATAGCGTAAATAAGCATATTAATGTAGATTAGTTTTCTGAAGGATTCTTAGGTGAAAGAATTTCATTTTCTTCTTACTTGAGAATTTCTTCTGTTTTCTATGTAAAATCAATTTAACCCGATGTTTGTAATTTATATGAATTTCTAAGCAATTAATTGATTAATCTTTTGAATCTGATTTATTTCTTCTGATTCACACTTATTTTGATAAATCCATGGAGAAATAAACTCCCACAGCTTAAGGATTACAAATCCAATTCATGATTCAGTTGATTTCAAATGCACTTTCAAGTTAATTTGTTTAGGTATTTGTAATTAGTAATATGAACTTAAACTTGTGGTTTTTAAGGGAGTGGTGCACTCTTTTAGATCCATGATTGATTTCAATTAGATAGATTGAGAGATCATTTAATCGAATAGACCTGTGGTTGGTAATGGAGTCAATCCTAACTATCTGTTGCTGAGGAACATGTGAAGACTTTCTGTCACTTGTTTTAAAAAATTCATGGAGTTGGTTTTTTTTTTGAAACAATGGATTCCTATTCTCTATGTAGGTCTAATTGGAATTTCATATTACTGGTTTCGGCTAGATCTAGAAGTACTGACTTCGAGAGAAGCTTTAGTTTAAATTAGAGAATCCATCAGTATAAACACATAATTCAAACAACTTTTAAGAAGTTCATTGTTTTTAAGAAATCATTATGATAAGGAATTGGTGAAGTAACCTTGAGCTACTATTTCATAGAAGTTGCAGGCTTATTTCTTATTTTTCCTATTAAATGTTTGCGAATACTCCTAACTTAGGATAATTTCTTTTTTATTATGATTTTCTAAACCTTTCTTTGGCTAGACAATGGGTGAGGTTGAGAGTACACTAGCTGTCAACCATCCCCTTGAGACCGACCTAAATCACTATCTATGCTACATCTTATGGGTGCACTTGCCTTGTGAGACCGTAGTTATTGAAAACGATTTAGAAAACATTTATAAATTTGAAAAAAACTCGGTCAATGATAAGTTTGAACTCAACTGAAACCAAACCAAACAACCAAGCTTGGCATCACCTATTAGGAACATAGCTACCATGTAGACCTTTGTTCTTGCATCGGTCTGACCAATAGTTGCATAGTAATACTCTAAGTCAGAGATGAAATTCTCTAAAAGTTTGGCATCTCTCACGCTAGTGAATGGTTTTGCATCTGGTACCTTTGGATGGGCACATGTGCTACAGCTGGGGCTAGGCAGTTGCGACTACACTGGTTAATAAGGCAACTTGTTGCCTTAACTCATCTACTACCTGAATTGCATAATTCGCCATCTCATCTCTCACATCTTCAGTTGACACTCACACCTCTTCTTTAAGAGTGCTTACTGTCCCTGAAAATTATCAGCCAGCTCATCAACCCTCGCATTGGTTCCTTGGCTGGATGACTCAAGGTCTGCCGCCCTTACATTAAGTGTTTCTAAGGTGTCAAAACACTGCATTATTGTTGCTATACTTTCTTAAGGTTGTCCACCTTCTTGCACAAATCATCCTGCCGTGTCATGATTGTTCCGGCTGGAGTAACCTAGGCTCTAATACCAACTGTCATGGTCTAGGGCTCTTGCTAGGACACCAAGACCATGTGGTGCTTTATTGTCCCGTCTACAGTAGTAAGTAAGCCTAAAATCACACAACAAGGCCTCTGCTTGGTGGTAAAGTTGCAAGTGGAGATGAGTAAAACAAGAGAAGAACAATATAGCAGATCGGTACAAGACACACTTGAAAGAAAATGAGTTGTTTATTAATGATCAACAATAGTACAATGTGTGTAAGAACAGTACATAATGAGTTCCCTGACTATGTATAGTCAAGTGATGAGTAAGAGCTTGAATCCATAAGGTTATTCGTAGCCCATAAAGAGTTTTATATGCATTTCTAGGTCCGGCAGAGGAGACATTAAAACTCTTGAGAATGTTACACCTAAAATTACCAAAAATGGAAATTACAAGGGAAAATACTATACAAAGAAAGTGGCCTTGAAGGGTCTCCCTACTATACATCATATGTACAAAAAAGGGGAGGTCGTATACAAAAGGATTACAAGAGATGGACCTTAACAACATGCATATAATGGTATCAGAGTTTTAGATCGATATATAAAGATACGCTAAAAAAAGAAAGACTATATTATTCAACTCTTATTTAATTCTATTTAAACCCTATTTAATTTCATGATTTCAGGATACCAAAAATATTTTACAGGAAAAGACTATGTCTATTCAACCCCTATTTAATTCTATTCAAATCATATTTAATTTTATGATTTCATGGATACTAAAAATATTTTCTATTCAACCCCTATTTAATTCTATTCAAACCTATTTAATTCCATGATTTTAAGGATATCAAAAATATTTTACGCTTATATGTTAGAAAATGAAAATACTATATCTAGTAAACCCTTATTTAATTATATTCAAACCTATTTAATTTTCATGATTTCAGGTATACAAAAAATATTTTATGCCTATATGCTAAAAACATTATATTAAAAATATTTACATTAAAGACACCAAAATAGGTGGTTTTACTTTAATAGTATAGATAAAAGCTGTGATGAATCTTCATGATCCTCTTTTCAACCAATCATACATGGGCAATAATAACTCACTGTGACTTAAATACATCACATTAGATATTAGAATAAATTGCATAGGTCTATCGTCAATACTTTAAAAATTACATGGACCCTTAATTTTTTTAAAAGTCAACACTTATACCCTCTCAAAAGCTGAATTGGCAAATAAAATAGAAATTCAATTAATTCGTTTTTGACAAACCATTTATTATAATAGTTCTTTTATTTAAAAAAAATATGGAAAAGAATTTAAAAATCTAAAAAAATATATATGAAAAGTTAGTACTTCCACCATTAGTGCTGCCACCACCACAACGGATCCAATTAGAATGCCAATGTTTTTTTTTTTTTTCCTTTTATTATTAAATCAGATATCAAAAAGAGTAATTCACCATCTTATCATGCGTGCGGATCACTATCGAAGGTCTCGACTATGGTCATAAAGTACGGAGGAAAATTGTTTTCGTAACCATTTGTCCGACCACGATCCTTTTGAAATTTTTTTATATATATTTGTCGTTCCTAGATAGAGATCCATGATGGTGGCTATCGTTGTTGTATCGAAAAGTAGAGGATCGGTATAATCATTTCGGATCCGTCCTAATTGGTGGTTGTGGTACCACTAATGGCGAAAGTGCTAACATTTCATGTATAAATATATATTTTAATATTTTTAGATTCTTTTCCTTATATTTTATAAAAAATATTATAATAAATGATACATCAACACCAAATTAATTAATTTTTTATTTTATTTGCCAATTCAATTTTTAAGAAGTATAAGTGCTGACTTTTAAAAAATTGAGCATCCATATAATTTTTAAAGTATTTATGACAGCTCCACGTAATTTACCCCAAATATTATCAATGCCGCTTAGAAATACTGACCCTTCATGCATCATAGATTGAAACCCGTTTACTTTCCTTTTGTATAATATTCACTTTCCTTACCGTGAGCTCATGCCAAATATCCCTTGCGAAATTATGATGTGTATAAATTGAGCAAAATATTATTTGCCAAAAAAATCGAAAAACATTGTGTGTAACAACAGCAGCTGGGATCTTTGCGTGCACACATAAATCTCCACTGTGTCTCATCTACTAATGAAAGGAAATTGGATATCATGAGACCATTTACCAGTGAAGTTTTTCATTCATTCCAAAATCACATATGATTTTCCTTTTCTTGTCTTCTATCAATCTCTACAACCGACGCTCCATCATCCTCTTCAGCATTATCAATAAGGAGAGGGAATTCTCCACGGCGGTAGCCATTAGCAGTAAAGGCAAGTTTTAATTAACCATAATAGCAGTAGCAAATACCGTCAATTGACATTAGTAACGAACATAAAATTCAAGCTTTTCAACCAATGCCAATGAAATGTGATAAGTAAGATTTGATAGTAGTAATGATTCAACTATTGACGTCTAGAAATCCGTCCAAGTGAAGCAACATTGTGGCAGCACCACAATCATGGAGATCCATCCGTGACAGATCAACACCAACACCCAACAATGGCAAAAAAAAAAAAAAAAAAAAGAAAAATCAATGGTGACCTCAGTAATAAACAAATGGTGTACAACGATCACGCAAAAACCATTTATCGTGACAACTCCGATAGAAAAATATATACGTATACATGCATATTTTAACAATCCTCATGGAAGAATCTCTTTTCCAAAAAAAATATATATATAATTTCGCCGACGACACAAGTTATTTCCGGCATCGACATTGTTGGACCAATTGCAAACCAAGGTTGTTTTTATATGTTACACGAGACTTTATGGTAAACAAGAGGGAGCCTTGGCGATCTTAAGCATACCAGGTTTGCCTTTGAAATTCCATCTCCTATCCATTGTTTCCCTCATAATTCCTTTTTTTTTTTTTTTTTTTTACTAATTTCCTCTTTTCATTTAAATCGTCTCTATCATCTTATGTACCTCCTGCCTTCCACCTTTGTAGATTCTTAATTAATGGATGTCGGCGTCCTTAGTGAGTCGTCAAGAAGACTCAAAACAAATATTTTCCAGTAGGAACATCATTCACAGTCGTTGTTTTGAGAGGCAATTGATGGCTAATCAATAGAATTGTAAATCCGCCGAGACGATATTTCCTTAACAACACATGCTTTGGTGCTTGTAAGTCATTGGTATGCCCATTTTGCCGGTTGCCTGACGGCTGGGGATGCTATCATGGTTGCAATTTCACAAAATTGCCCATTGCTTAATGATCTTGATAGTTCTAAGTGTGCGATCTCAGATTCTGGTGTTGTTGCTTTGGCTTGTGCGAACCACCTCAACCTTAGGATGCTTTCTCTCTATGGCCACTTAAAGATATCAAACAAGTGTGTGCCTGCATTCATGAAATTGGGCCAGTCCCTTGTAGGATTGAAAAAAAATCTCCAACATTGTAACGGAATAAGCAACCTTTCACTTGACATGCTTGCTGAGAAGAATTTTTTTTTTTCCCTAATTTTTTTATGATTTATTTTTACTATTGTATTTTGTTCTCTTTGCAGGTTGACAAAAAATTGCATCCTATTACTTTCAAACTTCATAGTGGGCTTAACTTTTATCCTAGTCCTTCTCATTCTCTACTAGACTTGGCACGGGCCCACGAGTGATCTTGTATTATTCTAGCACTTGGCTTCTTTTAGCTTTGATATAGGTCGCTTCTACTTTTCTGATCTCTTCTAGACTTGACACAGGTCCACGAGTAATCTTACATTGCTCTGACACCCTATCTCTTGGCACAAGCCCACAAGTGATTCTTGTGCTACTCTGGCACCCAACCTCATCTGGTTTTGATACTATCCTGTAGATGATCTGAAGCTTTACATTGGATCACCAAGTCTGATTGGAATTCCACCAAGTAAAAAGCTTCAAGTTCATTCTATAAAAAGAGTTGGAGTTTTGCTCCATCAACAAAGTATCACTACTCAGGTAGTAGGTGTCTACTCCACTAATGGGTGTTCACTCCACAACGAATCATCAACACTTAGTGTAAAAAAAAAAAAAAAAAAGAAACAAAGCATTCATTATAGTCGTGATGCATAATCTTTCTGCCATTGAGAATTAACTCTGCCAGCAACACACATCATTTTGTCAATAAGGATTTGTTTTACCATCATGTTAGTAGTGTTATACCAAGGTTTTCATACTTTGCCATCATTGTAGTAGCAGTCCACAGCAAAACGTCAATACTTTGTCATTTAAGTGTCAATAAGCTCATTAGTAATATGTAGCACTACTTTGCAAGGGTTGGAATAACCTTAATGTTATTTTCACTCCTGATTGCAACATTCAATCAACGTGGCTTCGTATCGGTAAAGCAAAGAAAGTATAATAAGGAGAGTCTAAAGCAAGCTAACATGCCTTACTCGGTCATCAAGCATACATTAAATGTAATTAGCAACACTAGACGACACAGTATGATTTAGGGTATGCAGAACTTATATCTGCTATCATCAATTGAACATCATACCAACATGCATATCAACTCTTCATCACAGTGCGTTTTTCTCTACATGTTAGAGGTACATTGCCTATAAGTACCAAGATAGGCACATCGCCTATGAGTACAGAGGTAGGTACATCACTTGGGCATGCTTCACACTCAGGTGCCTATGTCAAGCAATTATTTATTTATTTATTTACTCTTTTTTCGAGATAAGTAGATGCTTCCTATAGTAGTTACATTCATGGAAACCTTAAAAAGTTCATGTATCAACTTCTTCTCCCCTAAGTGATGGTGTGTTATTATGACTGGCAACAACTCATACCAAGCTATTACTTCTAGTTTATGCATTTTGACAAGACAAAATGCTTGAGGTACTCTGGCATGGGCTCGCTTTGAGCCTGCAGGCCAAAAGGCCTTTAACCATGTGATTAGATGGAGTTCAAAGAGGTGTATTGCACTTATTGCATACTTAAAAAGAAGATATCTCCACTAAGTGACTATAGTTACTATGACAAGATTGTTTTGATTGTTTATGGATGAGGTCGCTTGTTGGTTTCTCTCAATCAAGGATTTTGATGTTAACAAAAATTAATGAAATAACGATTATTTTGAGTATGTTTTATCAGAAAGTTATCCAGAAAGTTTATTCAAGAGGATTCAAATATTTATGATAAGTCAGAAGCTTAGGCAGAAGGAACATCTATTATGAACAAAGGAAAAATGATAAGTCAGAAGCTTAGGCAGAAGGAATGTCAGAAGATACGATATGAAGAAAAACAAAATATTTGATATGATGAAGACCTAGCTCCAATGATTAAATATATTTGGGAAATATATCTAATCTGTTCCACAAAAGTTGGTTCATAATCCACAGGGTATTTTATTATTTTCTAATTAAAATAAGATGAGAAAGTTTAAGTAATTTGAAAATTAATTTGGGATAAGATTATGCAAGTAATGTTCGGATATTTTTTTAATACATATACAAGATTTCAGGAGCTTGACCGAAGTCAGAATTTCATGAAACAGAAAAATAAATATCCCAGGCGTGATACTTTGAACAGATTCAAGACGTGATCAACAAGAGGAATGTTTGAAATTGTTTGTTTGAGATATTCATGCAAGATTGTAGAGATTTGAAGTTATCTCACTCTCGAGGAAGCTTATCAGACGATTCAAAATTCAAATCCATATGAGGATAGACTTGAAGAGATATTGTACTCGACATATCCGGAACAAATCTTCATTTTTGCGAGAAATCTGGAAAACAAGTTAATCTGGAACGCAGTAGATTGTTTTCAAGTGTTGAGAAGAACAAATATATATGAACAACTTAAATAAATAGAGGGCAGAACTTAGAACAAAAAATAACGAGAATTAAAAAGTATTCAAGAGAGAAATTACTGTCATTATTTTCATTGTTCTTTCGTATTGTTCAAAAAACCGTCGAGGACCTTTACTTTATTCTCCTCAGATTTTGATAAATTTTTTTAGTGATTGTGAGTTGCAAGTAGGCTCAGTAGATTGGTTGTTGAGAGAATCAAGCTGAGTGAATTGTGAACTTCTTGTAACTATTCTTATTTATTGGATTAGTGAAACAATACCGGTATGGATTACCGGTGACCCTGGCTTGGAGCTGGAAGAGAGGATTGACGCTCAAGGCGGAACCTCTATAATTCGTTTTGCATTTCTCTCTTACTCATCTCTCTTTAATTCGTGTAATTTTAATTTGTTTTATTGCATTTGATCGTCAGTCAGAAGGTTAATCAGAGAGTGTTGTTCTTATTGTTCTTGAGTCAGAGAGTTGGTCAAAAGGTTCCGAGAAGAAAGTTTTCAAACTATAGTTTAAATATTCGTGAGATTATTCATATAGGATAATTTTGGTTTATTATTTTTAAAGAAGTTTTTCATCAAATTCATTTATTTTATAAAGATCAAAAGCCATTTTATTAGTATAACCAAGTGTGTGAAAATTTGGTCAAAATTTTTATATAACCAATTCACCCCCCCCCCCCCCCCCCCCCCCTCTTGGTTAGCATTTCGGGACCAACATCGCTTCAACCTCGACTCTGCAGAAAGACCATATAAGTACTAAGCTTCCTATAGGATCACTTCGATCCAACCTAGCTAGCATCGCTTTGATCACATGAATAACATTATAAAAGTGGACCTTGTACTCACGTATGGTCAGAGTGAATGTTTCTACTAAATGATTGTAACCATCATGACATGATTGCTTCAATCATTCATGGATGAGTTCGACTTGACCTTAAATTTTGCGTAAAGGCGTTAAGGCTGTCAAGCTTACCATTGGATCACTTTGATCTTTCACAACTAAGTTTGCTTCGGTTCTCATACATGAAGTTGCAAAGGTAGGCATTGCACCTGCTGCATGCCCAGGAGCAAATTCTTCTATTGAACAATTGTGGCTACCATGATGTGATTGCTTTAATCATCCATTCATGAGGTTGTTTCAACCTCAATTTTACAAAATGATGTTACAGTTGCCATACCTACTATGGAGTCACTTCGACTCATCACAGTCAAGATCGTTTTGATCTTATGAAAGTTGTTGCAGAATTGGGCATTGCACCTATTACATGCTCAAGAGCATATGCCTTTGCTAAACGATTGCAGCTACTATGTAGTGATCGCTTTGATCATCTATGGATGAGGTCACTTCGACCTGTCTTCTATAAAATAGCATTACGATTGCCAAGCCTACTATGGAGTTGCTTGAGCACAAACAGCTAAGATTATTTCAATCTCATACTTAATTGATGCAAAAGGGTATAATGTGCTTAGGAGCAAAGCTTTTTCCAAGCTACGACAACTATAATGACAAGATCGCTTCGATCTTTCACTATTGAGGTTGCTTTTAACCTCAAATTCTGCATTAAAGTATTATAATGATAAGATCGCTTTGATCTTTCACTTTGACTTGTAACGATTACGATCACTTCAATTGCATGAAGAATGTTGTAGAAATGAGTATTGCAGCTGTCACACACTCAGGAGCAAATGCTTTTACCAAATGATCATGACTACCATGAACTGATCTCTTTGATCAATCATGGATGATGTCGCTTCAACCTAGATTTTGCAAAATGGTGTTACAGTTGCCAAGCCTGCTGTAGAGTCTCTTCGACTCATCACAGTTGGGATTGCTTTGATTTCGCAAGTAATGTAGCAGAAATGGGTATTGCACCCGTCACATGCTCAGAAGTAGATGCTTCCACCAAGCAATCGCAACTACCACAAAGCGATCGCTTCGACCAACATGGATGAGGTCGTTTTGACCTTGATTCTACAAAATAGTGTTATGGCTACCAAGCCTACTGTGAAGTCGCTTCGACTTGTCACAGTTGAGGTCGCTTCAATCTCGTAAATAATGTAGCAGAAATGGGTATTGCACCCGTCGCATGTTTAGGCGCATATGCTTTTACCAAACAATCATGACTACCATAAAGTGATTATTCCAATCAACCATGGATGAGGTCGCTTCGACCTTGGTTCTACAAAACTGCATTACGGATGCCAAGCCTACCATGGAGTTGCTTCAACTCGTCACAACCGAGATTGCTTTGATCCTATAAGCAAAGAACACTGGACAACGATGTTGGCTATATATCCTTATGTTCATAGATTGTGGTGGCAGTGTTAGCTACACCTATATTCTCTCATGGAGATTATCAACATTGGAAAGAACAATGGGAATGTTAGCCACCCTTTGACTTTCCCAAGTGCAACACATCATGCTAACAACAATTGTTGTACCATGATGGTTGGAAATTCCTCATCAATAAGACAAACTCTTATTGTATATAGTGAGGCAAGATATTAGGCAAGCATCTTTAGCTATACTTTAAGCATTATGAAATTATGATAGCAATGTTCACTTTGCCATGAGTTAAAGGAAAATTGCCTCCAATCAT
>JAMXBD010004482.1:0-60249 GCA_024138025.1 Combretum micranthum
ACTCACATGGATATTATATTTAAGTAGATAATAAAAGCATGCAAGAACTTATATAAATAAACATGGAATATTCATTTAGATAACAAACTCTTACATCTTCTTAGGGACATTTCCCCGTCTCAAATAGTCTTGATTTAACTAAACTAATAACAAGGTAAACATAACTATAACATAAGCCTACTATAGAGATTTTCTTAGAAGTCTATGTTCAAAATTAAATACATATAACTTCTCCCAAAAACTCCTAGTGACTTTGGCTCATACCTAGCATACGGGGCTCCTCGGTTCCAACCAAAGATAGTCATACTGTAACAAAAAGCTATAGGGGTATAAACAAATCTAGCTTAGTGAGATAATTCCCATCTACAAGACATTTCCATAAATCAAACAAGTATTTAAACAACCATATGAAAATGCACCAAACACATGAGAAAAAAAAAATACACAAGATTAACCGGAAATCATGTGTAGCATGGATTTTACGCCCTCCATGTTGAGGGTTGGGAGGTTACAGGCCTATACGACCATCAATATTTGCAGATTTGCTGGCTCCTGCTCGCCCTGTAGACTTTTCGGCTCCTACTGGCCCATGTAGACTTTCCGGCTTCTACTAGCCACCACTACAACTTCCTTGTTTCCCCACACGAAGAATAGTAGTGAAATGAATGTGACCCACAAATATGATATGCATTAATCATTTTTAATATAAGTTTAACCAATAAATGTCGAGTTCAAGTTAAAGGCGATCAAAACAATATTCATCATATCAATGCAAGAATCACAATTTATTTATCAATTCCTCTTTCGATATTCTTAACTTATATTGTCACACCCTGAAGGGTATCCTAAACGTGGCAGTCCGCCATATACAATATTAAAGCCTAGGAATGACCGCTTCAGTCACGCGAAGGCTTTCATACTATGTACAAGGCATCTAACACATGGAGGAGACACATTGGAGTGATACATTTTATATTTATGCAACTCGAGTAACAATGTAAAGGAAATACAATTCACTATACTTCAATTACAATTCATCCACAGATTTCACTACACAAACTATTACAAGACAATTCATAACACCTAGCTAATATCTTCATGTATTCTTACTTCCCACTGGAATCCCAAGGTCGTACTCGGCTCTAGGCATCTCAGTTCCCACGTAGCACTCTTGAGATAACCTGTTTAATCAAACATCTATAGGGGTATAAGCTACACTAGCTTAGTGAGTAAGGACTTCCAAGATTACATTTATAACACATCATACAAACAAGTGATTAGTCAGACAAGTGATATGCATCAAACATATTGATTCAACAAACATATGACCAGTCGGAAATCATATGTGGATGGACTTGCGCCTTCCATCCCAGGTTAGCAGATTAATGAATCCTATAGTACGAACAAGGCCATTTCAGCTTATGGTCAACTTTGAACTATAAATTCGTTTGAGGACAGCGATTAACCAACAAATGCTAATGCTCCATCCCCATCGTGATATGAATGAGTTCAATTTCATCTTCAATTCCGAATAATTAATTATACCAATTCTTTTAAGTGATCAATCAATAATCGCAGACAGTCAATTATAATTCATCTATATAAGCAATAGTTAATCACTCGGCTTCGATATTCTTATATTCCATTTCTCACATCAATAATAAGCATACATAGTTCCCATTCATCCCCATCATGTGTATCTATTTTATCTTTACCAAATATCCAGTGCAACTATTATTAAAATCACATATCATAAATGAAATCGGAAGTAATACTCATTCGGCCATTGGATCACCAGTCTCTTAGTACAAGTAATCCAGTGGTAAGGAATCGTCGATATCGGGGTTACCTAAAAAGGAAGAAATACCCTAATAAGTATGTCATCACTTAACTAGTCCAAGCTATCTCATACAAACTATCAAATTCGTAATTCTCATCCTAAGCGGGAATTCTAACTTAAAACGGCCATAACTTAGTCGTTTTAACTCGGAATTTAGCAAATTATATATCGATTTCTATTTACATCGAAAGATCTATCTATTTCTAATATTATTTTCAAGTTTTGAAAATGTTTTGATCACGAAATATTCTGATCAGTAGCAAATTCCAATTCCGAAAAATAGTTTTGTAAATGTTTGTAATGTTTCTATTTGATAATTCAAGTATACATGAAATATGAATGATTTTCAAACATGGATGACATGTGAGGAGTCTAATGTATGCATGATCTTGATGATTTTTGCTAAAAGAAAATTTTTTAATAGTTTATTTTGCAAGACCACAAGAATAACTACTTTTAAGAATACTAGTTTCCTAACTTTGATAACTCACTTGTGTTTTGGGATTAATTCTTAAGAATTTCTAGTTATCTAGGTTAGAATTAAATCTTCATTATATCTATTACTTATGACCTTCATTTCTACATGAAAATTTCCATTGTACACTTTGTAAACATGTTTTCAAATATGAGTTATTCCAAAATCCGAATTTTGAAAATTTAGTTTTTGAGTGATTTCTTTGAGGAAAACTTGTTTAATACATCAAAATTTAAGGCTTTATTATACCTATCCCTTAAGGACTTCATTTCTTAAATAAAACTTCTATTTTGAGTTTGGGAAATAAGTGTTTTCATGGCATTACTCTAAAATTACGAATTTCTTAAAAGGACAAACAACTCAAATTTTCCTACTTTATTTCTACAAATGCATCATGCATATATGTATTACCTATAAGCTATTATCATGAAGGTTATGAGATGATCTACCAATATGTATGCATATAGTACCAAGAATTCTTTTGAAAACTTTTACTTTGCAAAATTTTGAATTTAACTAGACTTAAGAAAAATAGTTTTTCTTCTTGTAAAATCATACTTGCTTTTATCAAAACTCAAACTTGATGACCTATATAACCATCACCTTTATTATTTCAATAAAAACCTTCATTTTGGGGTTAGGAAATAGGTGTTTACATAGGTGGTTTGTCACGCCCCGAGGGGTACCCTAAACGTGGCAGTCCGCCGTACACAATACTAAAGCCTATGAATGACTACCTTAGTTACGCAAAGGCTTTCATATTACGTACAAGGCATACATCACAACCAAGGGGACGCATCGGAGTAGCGCAATTTATATTGATAGTAAATAAGTAACAAGGCAAAGAGAATACTTATCATAAAACATAATATCATTTCAATTCTTAGAGGCATATCCTACTTCAAATAAATATACATCACTTATCATATAGTTCATTTCATATAAAGATCCTTACAACGTTACTTCATCTTATGATCCCATTTCCTTCGTAGAAGCTTAATCATCCATCCATGACCTCCTTAATGTCATGATCCTCAATTGAAGCTATTAGCATACCTGTTTCAACAAATCTATAGGGGTATAAGCTACAACTAGCTTAGTGAGATATTCCTTTTCATTCGCACCACATTTTCAAACAAGTTTATTTATTTAATCACACATATGCCATGAATTCAATGCAACAATCACATGATTACGCGAATATATATAGTCATCCGGAAACCATATATAGAACGGATTTACCCCTCCGTATCAAAGGTTAGGGAATCGGGGTTGAAGGTCCTCGACCTTCTACTGCTAGTCCCCAGGTCCTCACCCACAGCGTTCGGTTGGCTCGGCTCCGAACCTAGAGTCGCTTTCCCCGAGCGATTTGGATTCTCCAGGAAGGAACATGGCCCGTGGCACCGCACGATCACAGCCAATCCAACTCTACGCGTAGGAGTAGCAGCCTTCTGAATAGATGTGACTCGATGGATGCTATGCGTGAACGTTTTATTGTTCTTAGGTCAAACCTTATTAAGGTTTATTAGGGGCGATCAATCAATTTAGCAACAATAAACAATCATACAAGTAAGTAAACAAATTATTTAAACAAGCAGATCGAAGTTGCGATATTCTTACTTCTCAATTCACGCACAACATAGAATCATATATATAATCCCGAATTCCCCAAATATATTCGTTTTTATCTTTTCTTAGTATACTAATGCTACTACATTACAAGCACAAGCAAGGTAACGAAATTAGAAGGAATAACTCACTCGTCCATTTCGCTATCTTCTTAGTCGTAGAAATCCTCGGGTAGGGTATTCTCGTGTCCTTTGTCTCCTAGACAAAAGAAATACCCGGGATAAGTCTTCATGAATTTCTATTTTGGAGATTCTAAACTTTACTTAAAATCGTGGTAAAATCGTATAAGAAGAAATTCCAACTTAAAATGGCCATAACTTGCTCATTTTAACTCGGAATTTCGCATACGATATACCGTTTTCTACCTATTCGAAAAGTTCTATCCATTTCTAAACTTATCTTGGTCATAAAAGGTCATTTGGGTTCCGAAAACGTCAGGTACAGATTTAAACGAATTTTCTAAACTTTTGCAAAAATCCATTTTCTATCTCAACTTCATTTAAAGAAAATCCTTTTGTAACAATATAAATATTATTTGATAAACACTTTTGAATATATAGGTATGCTCACTTTATATGCAAAAATCCTAATGGTAGTGTCTCAACAATTTATTTCAAAATAATTCATTTAAACTTTAGCTTTGAAAACTTCTTTCAAGTATTTAAAGAAACTTTATATTTTTCTAGGTTTGTTATAAATGAGTATAATCTTATTTTATTTTCTTCATTTCCTTTCCAAAACAAGTAAATGTTCCTTTTAACCTTAGTTTTTCATAAATTTCGCTTCAGTGATAAAAGATCTATTTTTATCAAAAAGTATATTAGGTTGTTCAAAACCTTTATAATTTTGTATTTAGGATGGTTTTAGAAAATGAATTTTGTCTTCTTATATTCATTTCTAAAATATAAGCTTTTTTTCCAAAACTTGTTCTTTCATTTCTTTTGAAAAGAATCATTATTATGAATTTTTCCTCATTTATATTCCTTTGAAAATTAGTTCCTTCTTTTAGGAATTTGAAAACATTATTTTTCCTAAGTGGGTTCATCACCTTATGAATTTATCTTAACTTTGAAAAGTAGTTTATTTCTTTAGTTTTATTTCGAAGTTTAAAACAGTTTAAATCTTGGGCTTTTTGTAAAGACTTTTAATATTATATTAAAAGCTTATGCTAACATAATATAAAGAAAATAGTTATTTCTTATGATTCCTTGAAAATCTATCTTTGTTATTTATGAAAATGTTGAGAAAACTCCATTTCTATGTTGTTGATAATAACTTCATGATTTTGTGATAAATCATATGATTGAAACTTAGCTTTGAGTTCATTTAGTAAAACAAAATTCTATTTTTAGATTAGTTGAGACATTAACATTACGCAAATGCAAGTATAATGAGCATATAAAATAATAAGGACATAAGAAAATACTAGAAACAAATAATAAGTAAGAAAATAAAATATCAAGCATTGGGAACCTTTGCTTTATCAAGGAATCCCGATCAAGTATTGGAGCCTTAGCTTTATCAAGGCATCCCGGGACTACGAATGGACTAGTCCCGAAAGATTAACGAAAATAAATAAAAGATTGTTTTGACTTGATATGGACAAGTCTAAGACTAGAAAGACTAGTCTTGATAATTGCATAAAATAAATAAATTGCATAACTTGAATGTAAATAAATAACCAAATGAGCTTATATGCTCTAAATAAATCTATATATACATAGTATACATAATATAATAATAACAATAATAACAACATAATAAAGTAGGAAGCTTTATGTACAAGAACAAAACATGAACATGTTGTTGCTTTTACTACTCATATGAGTTTCAAAACAACACCATAGTCATGTTAAGTTACATGACATGGATGAATAATAGATGGAAGAAATATTACCTAAAGTTTGTAAGAGGTATGAAGATGGTGGATGAAATGGGTATTATGTGAGTAGTGATATGTAGTAGATAGTTTATGTATGAGGGATGATTTTTGTGGGAAGTTGGTTTAAGAGAGTTTTGGTAGGAGAGATTTTCTTTTTACAAGAAGAGAGTTCTTGTAAGATTATAGAGAGGAGCTTTTGGAGAGGATTTTGGCATAATATCTTTGCTTTGGAATGGTGTGAAGAAATGAGAAGGGGAGAGGTGGTATTTATAGAATTTTGTGGAGGAATTAAGAGTGTAATAAAATAAATTGAAAAGAAAATAAAAGAGAGGGAAATGGGGAGGAGAGGCGCCGGTTCTAGATGTAGGAGGGGAGAGAAAATGTTTTGTTTTATTTGTTTGTGTAATAAAGAAGTAATGTGTAAAGTTTGATGTGAATAAAGGTGTATTGGAAATGAAAAAAGTAAGAAAATAGATATGTAGGTGTAAGAAATAGGTGTAAGAAAAAGTAGAGATAGGTGAATAGTAATGAATAGTAGAAAAAGTACTATGAATAGTAGACTAGACAATTAAAGTACCGGTAGTAATAAAAATACGCGTAATAATGCGATATCTGTAATTTTTAGCTACCGAAAAATTCCAAAACTGATATTTTTGGAATCCTTGTATTTTTACGAGTCTATTGGTATAAACGGAATATTTTTAATATTCCGTGCTCCGGGACACGCTTTTCGAGAACCGATCCCGTTTGGGTCCGAAGGTCACTCGAATTCGCGAATCTGATATTTTTATGTTACCCTATATTATTACGAACTATTCTAGGCTATTACTTAATTTCGTTTTCTAGGGTTTGAAAACGCGGGATTGCCGGATCTTAACTATTAGGGTTCGTTATAGGCTTGTTGACTTTTAGGGTTCCGTTTTGAATTCCATTTTCATCGAGATATTCGTAAGATCGTATAATTTTCGAGTCTTGAGCGTTTTAGAATTTTAGCTCGAAATTTATGTTTTATTTTATTTCATAGTTTTTAGTTCTCGGATCGTTTAACCGAGTCTAGGTTTATGAGTTGACTCGATTTGACTTTTATGGAAAATTTGGATTTTGTGATTCTAAAATTTTACTGAAGGAATTAGGACTTTATTATCTCGTTGTAAGCGGTATTTGGATCTATTGTTTCGATTTGCGTTTTAGGAATTGGGTAGATTATTTAATCGACGTACAGACGTTGATTATATCGTAATTGGACTTTATATTTTATTTCAGGGGTTTCTTGTTTTCTCAAGATTGAGAGAACTCGTTTTTGTTCTTATTAAATTTTTAACTGGTTCAACTTTTAGGGTTTCGTTTCCGTATTTGACTCGGTCTAGAATTGAGTTTTAATCCAAGTTGATTTTCGGGTCTTTGATATTTATACTTCTAAAATTATTTTTAAGGATTATGAAAATTTTTGGGGGTTTACATGGTTTGCCTAAGTACGAATTTCACAAAATTTTAAAGAATGAAAACATTGTTTAACCTATTCTGGAAACCATTTGTTGTTAAAGATTATATTTTGATAAACCTCTCTTATCCTTGTCAAAACTTGGTATTTGTTACATATATTCCCTAGGACTTCCATTTTCCTATAAAAATTATCATTTTGGCATTTGGAAATAGATGATTAAATGGTGGCTATTTTCAAATCCGAATTTTGAAAATTTCATTTGAGTTTGTTTTTCTTGTAAAATGCATTTAGTCTTTCAAAAACCATTTCCTAATCAAACCTACCCCTTAAGGCTTCCATTTCTTTAATAAAAGTCTTATTTTGAAGTTGAAAAATGGGTTTTCATAATTGGTCTTTGTTGAGATCCGAATTTACAAAATTTATTTTTGGACATACCTTTGCTAAAATCTAACTAAACTTATGGAAATTCATCCCTTACATAACCTATCTTAAAGCCTTCCATATCTTGAATAAAACTTCATTTTTAAGTTGGAAAACATGTTTTTTAAACTATGCCATGGCCTAAATCCTAAAATAGGATTTTGTTTTGAAAATTAATCTTTAAAAATCATCTTTGAACCATATAAAATGAAGTCTTGATGATATATATACATTAAGCCTTCATTATCTCAAGTAAAAATTTCATTTTGACACTTGGAAAGTGGTTTTTAAATAGGGGTCTTGCCTAAATACGAATTTCCCATTTTTGTTTAAGTACAAAACTAAGATTACACTTAATATGAAATAAATATAAAGAAATCCATGGTAGTAAACTATAAACTCATAGATCTAAACTTTACTCATAAAAATCATTTATTCATGTTATCTATTCTCTAAGCCCTTCATTTTAAATAAAAAATACACATTTTGAAGTTAAAAATAACTTTTCTAAATATAGTTCCTTTTTTATCCAAATTTTCAAAAAATGATTTTTGTTGAAAATAAAATAGATTTTGAGCTTTTTAAAACTTTCCTACTATCATCATGCTACTAAAAGTTATTTATGAACATAAAACAAAAGTCTAATGTGTCATGTCCTAGAGAGTATCCTAAACATGGCAGTCCGCCGCATATAATATTAAAGCTAATGAATGATAACCTTAGTCATGCAAGAGCTTCGATATCACTACCAAGGCGTGCTTTCAAGATAGTAGGAGACTCATAGGGGTATTACATTTAAGTAGATAATAAAAGCAAGCAAGAAATTATATAAATAAACATAAGATCTTCATAATAATATCCTTACATCATCTTAGGGGCATTCCCCTACTTTACAAGTCTTTCAACAAAATAATAGCTGCTACTACAACACAAGCCTACTATAGAGATTTTCCTAGAAGCCTATGTTCAAAACTTAAATACATATAGCTTCTCCCAAAAACTCTTAGTAGCTTAAACTCGTACCTGGTATACGGGACTCCTTAGGGCCAACCAAAGGTAATCGTACAGTAACAAAAAGCTATAAGGGTATAAGCAAATCTAGCTTAGTGAGATAATTCCATTTACAAGACATTTCCATATAGTAAACAAGTGTTTAATCAAGCATATGAGAATGCACTAATCATATGAACAAACAAAACACACATGATTAACCGGAAATCAAGTGTAGCATGAATTTAATGCCCTCCATGTCGAGGGTTGGGAGGTTACAGGCCTATACGACCAGCAATATTTGCAGATTTACCGGCTCCTGCTCGCCCTGTAGGCTTTCTAGCTCCTACTAGCTCATTTAGACTTTCCGGCTCCTACTAGCCACCACTACCATTTCCTACACGAAGAATAGTAGTGAAATAAATGTGACTCACAAGTATGATATGCATGAATTGATTTCAATATATATTTAACCAAATAATATTGAGTTCAAGTTTAAAGGCGATCAACACAATTTTCATCATACCAATACAAGAATCACAATTTATTTATCAAACCTTCTTTCGATATTCTTAACTTGTATTCAACCAATCATAATCACAAGTCACACAACAATTATTTATTTATCTTTTTCCTATTTGCTAGTGCTACTACTTACAAGCACAATAAGGAAATGTAACTTAGTAAAGGATTAACTTACTCCATGTCGGTAGATCATAATCGAAGTAATCTTCCGGAAAGGTGATCTCGGGTCCTTCTCCACCTAAACAAGATGAAATACCCAAAAAGTCTTTCATGAAATTTCTATTCTGAAGATTTTGAATCTTTCTCAAAATCGCGATAGATCGTATAAGAGGAAATTCTAACTTAAAATGGCCATAGCTTGCTCATTTTAACTCGGAATTTCGCATATAATATACCGTTTTCTACCTATTCAAAAAGATCTATCTATTTCTAAACTTATTTTCATCAAACTAATTCGTTTGGGTTCCTTCTTTTATCCAAAGCTCATTTTGAAGAGATAGGTAATATAATAGCTTGTAAAACCTTTGAAATGTATAAACATATGTTAAGTGACTCATATTGGATATATGAAGTTAATAAAGTTGTCTCAACTATAAAAAGTGAAGTCTTTTAAAGATTTTGGAAAGATGAGGACTTTTGAAATATTTATTTTGCTTTAAAATATCTTAAGTTATTTCAAATGAGTATTTGCCGGGACTAAGAAAAGACTAGTCCCAAAAAGAAAAAAATGTTTTGACTTGATGAGAATAGTCTAAGACTAGAAAGACTAGTCTTAAAAACAATATAAAAGTAAATAAATTGCAAAGAAGTAAGTAAATTGCAAAACAAATGAGCTTATATGCTCTAAAAGATATATATATATATATTATAGCTATATAGATATTAGATATAAAAGCAACATAAAGGAATTAGATTGATGAACAAAACAAAGTACGACCTATTGTTGCTTTCTTTAACCTTCATGATTTAGAAAACACACACTAAGCTCATACTTAGTAGATGAACATGAAGAAGACTTGAAGAAAAATTACCTAAAAGAACTAAACTAGAGAGAATTCTTGGGAGTATTCTTGTAGAAAGTTTGAGAGAGTAACTTTAGTAGAAGAAAGATGTGAAAAGTGGAAGTAAGAGGGGTATTTATCGAAAAAGTGGGAGATAATTGTGTTAATTAAATAAATAAAAAATAAACAATTAAAGGAAAAGAAGAAGGGGGCCGGCGCAAATTGGAGTGAAAGGGGAGGAAAAAAATTTTTTTTTTGTTTTTTTGTAATTAAAAGTAAGATATGAAAGAGTGAAGTTGTATTGGAAATGAAAATGTGTAAGAAATAGAGGTATGGGTTGTAAGAGTAGGTTGTAAAAAAAGTAAAGATAGATAAATAGTGTAGAATAGTGCAATGTAAAGTAGACTGACAAGCAATTTAAGTACCGGTAGTAAGAAAATACGCGTATAAATGCAATATCTGATATTTTTAGGTACCGAAAAATTATGAAATTGATTTTGAAAAATTTATTTTTACGAGTCTAACGGTATATTCGGAATATTTTTACTATTTGAGCCTTGGGACACGTTTTCAAGAACTATGTCGATTGAGTTCAAAACGAGTTGTGGTTTTACTAAACTGATCTTTTTAAGCTTTCTTAGATAATTACGAACTATTCTACTCACTAAACTCTTTCTTACTCTCTTAGGGTTTCTTAAACAGGAATGCCGGACTTATGTGGTTATGATAGACTTAGGGTTTTGTTGACTTTAGAAATCCGGTTGACTTTTAATTAGGGTTTAAGCTTTAATTTGAATTCAAAACTTTGGGGATTTACATAATGCATTTGTGAACTCAAAACACTAGATCTAGTTTACTATACTAGTTATAAATGTATGAACACTATGATGGTCATGTGGATGATGAATATATGCATAAATCCTTAGCAATAACAAAATAACAACTCATATAACAAGATCTGAAGCATAAACAAAATCAAAACTATAAGAAAAAGTTAGATCTACAAAATATAACTATTTAGCAAGAAAATAATAATGATATAAGATAATAATCATGGAGAAGAGGAGTGTTTTATTTTTGGCATCATCATCCTTAGCTTTTAAGCTTATGGAAGGTCATTTAATGCATGAAACTCTCACTATACCTTACCTATATCATCTATGGAAGCTTTAAGAAGAAAATTTACTTAAAAATCTTCAAGAATGAAGTGTGGAAGCAAGGTTTAGAAATGGGGGTAGCTTATGTTCTTGCAAGAATAAGAACAAAAGAAGAAAGAAAGAGAGGAAAAGAGAGAGTAAATGAGATAGGGTTTCAAAAAATGAAAAGAAGTAAATGAGAGGCATTAAATGGAGAGAGAGGAGTGTATTAATTTGAAAGAAAAAAAATAAAACAAGGGCAGCAAGAAAAGGAGTGCTGCACGTGAAAGTAGAGAGGAGAGAGGGAGGAAATTTGGTTGGTTTTCAACTTGAAATTGTAATATGTAATTAATGTGTATGTGTTGCTTCTTTAAGAAGGATTGGAATAGATTTATTTTAGTCAAATTGGTAGTAAATCAGAATAAGGGCAGCAAAAAGAAGTCAAATTTTCTCCATGAATGTGGGATAAAGTGTAGAAAGATTTAAGTGAAAAAGAAGTGATATGTGAAAGGTGTACTCAAAAGTATGGGTTGTAAGAGTACTTTCTTATTAAATAAAATAAAATAAAATAGAAAATTCATTCCAATATTTGTAGCAGATTTTTCATAATTAAATTAGCGAATATGGGCTATAATGACATTTTTTATAACCCGAAAAATTCTTCTTAAGTAACTCATCCATCTAAACTTTAAGTTCTGCAAGGCGACACACTTAGCTTAGTAAACTTCTTCTTAAGTAACTTATCCAACTAAACTTTAAGTTCTGCAAGTTCCATAGGAGGCATATGGTATGGTGTCTTAGAAATTGGTGTAGTACCTTGTACCAAATCTTACTGAACCCACTTCTCTTTCTGATGGTAACCTAGGTAAATCTTCTAGAAAAATTTCTGGGTACTCACTCAACTGGTATTTTAGAAATATCTAACTTCTTGTTTCTTTTACCATAGCTGCCAACATAGATCCTCCCCATAACACTAGTAGGAAGAAGTGGAGGTCTTTGCACTGCTTGCTTATATACAAACTGGTCTCCATCAATCAAACTAAACTCTATCACAAGATTGAGACAATCAATTAAGCCTTATATTTTGTCAACAGTCTACTCCAAATCACATCAAAGTCTAGCATATCCAACACATAAGATCTGTAGGCAAAAGCCAACCTTCTATCTCAAAAACCATACCTCTACAAATTTTATTCAACAC
Organism: Combretum micranthum; assembly: GCA_024138025.1. Taxonomy (NCBI): domain Eukaryota; kingdom Viridiplantae; phylum Streptophyta; class Magnoliopsida; order Myrtales; family Combretaceae; genus Combretum; species Combretum micranthum. Next base: position 12,544 of record JAMXBD010004482.1, read on the forward strand.
AGAGTACTTCCCAATGGTGTATTCACAGACATACGTACAGGCATAAACTCAATAAATACCAGAAATAGATACGAAAGATTCACATGCATAAGAAAAGCGGCACAGTATCAAACAAAACATTTGCACTATGCAGGAGTATAGGAAATGTAATATATAGACAAAAATATTTTATAAAGAAGGGCAAAGGAATTTCATTTGTAATTAAGGAGAAGAAAATTTTGGTCATTCATAATAAATGATATATTTATGATGGTCAACAAATCCTTAAAGATAGTAAATCATCAATAAATTTGATAAAGGGCAAAGTTGTCATATGTTGAAAAATAAGGGGTTTTATGGTCCACCTTAATATTAACTTGATGGTTTTGTCTATGACCTAGAGACGTTTGAAGAATGGCTTTTGACAGATGAAAATTGGTCTCTAGGCCATCGGCTATATGTGAAAGCTGCCGGCGTAAAGCTCTCGGACTTTTATGAAATTTGTGAAAGCAAGAAAGAAGGCTGCGCGTTTAAGGACATAGGCCGCTAGCATTGAAAGAAAGGCTGCTGGCATAGGTACATCTTTCTACCGAAATGTTTATTATAAATAGAAATTTAAGGTTCGTATTTTCATAAGTTCTTCCTTTCTTTTGACCATAGAGTGTTGTTAGGGTTTTGAGAGCGCTTAAGAGGGAAATCTGAAGGAAAACAAGATTTTTGATCTGGGTAAGTCAATATAATCATGATTCATGCATATTTATATGGAAAAAACATCTTTCCATAGATTTTTGTGTTTCTGAAGGAGTTCTTTGGAGAAACCTAGTTTTCAATTAGGATTTGTTCTTCGGGGAATCGATCAAGGAATAAGATTTGATCAAGTAAGTTACATCTTCTTTATCGTAGATTTGAAATGAAAAGATTATTTTCGATGAATCATGTCTATTCTTATTAATTTCTCAAATCTAGGGTTTGGGAGGAAGTTGTTCTTTTTGAAGTTTTTGTCTAGTGATAATTGAAGAAAACCTAGGGTTTGGGTTTCAGAAAGAATTAAAGGTAAGTTCTTATCCTATAAATCAAAGATTCTATAAAATTTCGATTTTATGAAGAAATTTGTTTGTTCTTGTTGATTTCCATATTAGGATTTTGGAGAAAGATCTGTTCTTTTGGGACTTTGAGGAGTTTGATAGAAGAAGAAGAAGTTGCTGTTGTGGTTTCCATAAAAGGATATTTGGAGATTTTCCGTTGTTGTTCATAAGGGATTTTGGATTTGGAGAATTTTATTGAAATTAAAAAGTTACGACCTTTCCTTGTTTGCTGTATTTGCTTGCAGGTTTAGTTTTCTGATTGTTGTCTATAGGAACAGATATATAAATGAACTTAATTCTATTTGGCTTAATTTGTTTTTTTGGATGTCTTTGGCTTTGACCAGTAAAAACCTGGCAGATAGTGATACTGGTGAGGTACCTTGATGATCCTTGTGTGTCGTTGTCCTTGGAGTTACACTTGGAGATGATTCCGATAGATTTGGGTGATTTAGCAGTATGGCCGCGGTGTGTGGGGAGTACCCATTCACCAATATATGTATATAATTACTATTTTCAAAGAGTTGGTTGATTTTCTCATGGGGTCTAAGTTACTCCAGGTTCGGGACTAATGTACAGTAGTTTTGAACTGTGTTGATTTGCTGGCTTAATAAAGATAATAATCTGGCTGTTTGAATTAGATTAAGTTGCATTTGATATATATGTTTCGTATGCATATGCATTTGTTTTGTGGATTGTGTACTAGGCGATTTCGCTCAATCCTTTCATTTTTCAGGTACAAGTGATGGGGACGTAGTATTTGATTTATCTGGTTATGATCTATACATAAATCATGGGAATGACGATAGCGGTCCAGATTACCCTGTTGAGGAATAGATTTATATGAGAAGAATTTTGAGATCATTTACAATATTTTGGAACTATATTAAGAAATTATACGTTAAAATGGATTTTTGAAATTTTATGTATTTTAGATTTGTTGGCTTTAGTTTTGCTAACATTGTTTGGATCAACAGGATGTTTGAAAAGATTGTTATTTACAAGTTTTATAGGATTTGAATTTTATGTTGTATCCTCTAAGAGATTTTATGGAGATTATATTTTATATATTTTAAATTGTGGTGTTACAATGTTATAGCCATTGCGTATCCTATTTAAGAGAGGACACGTGGCGGGTTGTAATTGCCAACAGGTTAGGGCGTTACAGCTTATTTGATATCTGAGCAATAGGTTATGATCATATTAGACTTAAGTTATGACTCCTTAGGACCGTGAGCATTGATGAGTGGGATAGCAAATGGGTTAAGATGCTTTAGTTTATATCTATTATGGTCTTATAGTACCTTTAGTGTTTTAATCTAGATAGTATGTTATCTTTGTTCTTATGTTTATATATTTAATATCTTAGTATGCTTCATAAAAGAAGAAACCTTAATACTGGTTCATCCAGTCATGGTGAAGAGGAAGTTAATGAAGGACCACATTAGAATATGCCACCTGAGAATCAGCCACCTTTGGATCAGGTGCATGAAGATTTACCACAACCACTGCCCTATCTGTAGGTCAACAGGTGCCAGTGAGTGATGCATAGCTCATGTAAGCGGTGAATACTCTTTTAGGAGTAATTTCCCAACAGTAATGGAATATGAGACAGGAAACTCAAAGAAACAATGGGAATGGTCGATATAGACCTAGGCGTACTGATGCCTTGAGTTTGAATAAGTTTGTGGATTTAGTTTATATGTTTGAATTAATGCCTGGGAGGCCACTATGGATGGAAGAGGTTAAGGAGAATTTTGCTGCCTTAGATATTCTTGAAAATAAGAAGGTAGAGTATGTCTCCTATTTTTCTCATTGGGAGATCAAATAATTGATAGATGAATATCAAGAAACATATGGTTAGAGTAATCACCTGGGATAATTTCATTAGTGGAGATGGAATTTTAGAGATTTAATTTTCAAATATAGTAAGAAGTGTAGTCCACATGATACAAAGACAACAAAGGAAAATGAAGTCCTAATAGAGTAAGAAGTGTAGTCCACATGATACAAAGACAACAAAGGAAAATGAAGTCCTGATAGAATTTTGAATAGAAAACTTGATTTAAGATAAAAGATGGATACTTGGAGTGGAATAGAAGGATTTAGTGACATAATTAAGATGCATGAGAATTTGGATATAGAATGGTAGCATACAATGTGATTGGTAGATCAATGGATATAAATCTATAAACAATAAAATGAGAAGAATCATTATTGAAGAATATATGAAAAGAATTTAAGAATATCTAATAAAGATAAGAGAATCATTAAATCTTATGAAAGATATGAAGGTTCATGTGGAATAATAATTAGAAGAAAGCAATGTGAACTAGGTAAGCAGGTTTGTTACAAGGTTAGAACATGAGTTTCAGCATCAAGTGAATTTGATGGATGTGACTAACTACTTAGCTGTGGTCAATAAAGCAAAGACAGTTGAGAAGGGTTTGAATAAGATTAAAAGTAGTGAAATTCGAAGGAGTCAAGTTTATTTGGGAAAGAGACCAGCTACTAATATTCTTACCCAAAGAGCGCAAAGAGGCTGTCACTCATCAAGTTGGATCAGTAGTTCAAGATAATGAGTGGAAGTGTATAGATGCTATGGACCACATGACATCAAGGATTACAAGTGGCCTGAAAATGCTTGTTTTTCATGTGGCAAGGTGCGTACAACCATAGATTTTGTACCGGAGCATTCTTCCACAACTGTTTTGTTTAAGTGCGGACAATGAGGATATAAGGCCATAGATTGTAATGAGTCTGGTATGCCAATAGTTTCAAGAATTTAGATAGGACAACCTCGGAGTTAAGGATAGAGGGCATTAACTTAAGTTTATGCCCTTCAGCACAGAGATATATCTAAGGTGAATGCTCCTGTAGGTAAGATCTCTATACTCATGTATGGTGTTTAAGTAATCTTTGATATTGGTGTAAGATTTTTATGAATTTTTGGATCATTATATTTGTATGTTGTGAGTGTGTTGAATGTATATCGGGATGATTTTGGGAATTGCAGTTTAATCTACTAGATGGAGATTAGTTTATGAATAAGCTTGAAGTGCATCATATTATTTGTAAGGAAAGTAGAGAAGAATTAAATTGCTAAATTGAAAATTTGAGTAAGAGTGGAGAAAGGTATCATATTATGGTTGAAAGTACATTTAAGGTGAAAATCAGTAAAAGTGAAGATAATATATATCAATATGACAATGAAGGGTTAGAATACATGGCTTATGAAATAAGAGAAAGATAAATAATACTATGGAGAAAAGATGATAAAGGAATTGAACAGACAAAAGTTTAAGTTTAAAAAAAAAAAAAGATGGATGTATGGAGTTGACTAGAAGTAACTAATAGTGAAATTAAAAAGCAAGAAATCCTCATGGATGATTGACAAATGGATTGTTAACTTGGCAGATGTAGTATCGTAGACATGAAGATAAATGAGAAAGGTCATGTTGAAGAATAGATGAAAAGTATGGATACAAACAGCATAAATTAGAGAATAGTTAAATCCTAAGATATGAATGCACATGTGGAATGGCCATTGCAAGAAGGAAATATGATCTAGTGAGTTACGGGAAATCTATGGATGGAGAAACAAGGATGACATCTATATTAATCTATGATGATGAATTTTGAGATGATTCTTAAAGAAAATTTATATGAAGATATAAATTGTTATATAAAAGACAATACAAGTTTGGGAGACAATTGGAATGACACAAATGGTAAATAAAAATTATGGATTAATTATTGTCACGCCCCAAAGAGTACCCAAAATGCGAAAGTCCACCACACTCAATATTTAAACTTAAGTATGACATCCTTAGTCATCCCATAAGTTTACATATTGGGTGTAAGTGTACTTGCATAATTTTTAGGATCACAGTTTGAATCGAATAGTCTTAAGAAGGCATACACTAGCATTAAGAATAGAAATCACAACAAGATAAATAAGTTAAGTCTTTACAAAAGTCAAGGGGGCATACCCCCGCCAAATTATTAATGAAAGTCTACCTATTCCAAATCCATATTCAAACACTAGGGTTTATATTCAAGAGATTTTCCTAGAAGTCCACGCCTTTAGCTAGGTCTCGACTTCTTCAAAAGCTCCTCAATCCAAAAGATAACCTTGTGAAAAGTGTTCTCTCGGAATAACAAAAAAAAAAAAATGGGAACACCACAACAAAACTATCAGTGTGTAAGCTAACAGGCTTAGTGAGATTCATTTCCAAATATTTAATACTCAACAATAGGATATAATAGACAAGTTATTAATAACCATATGAAATGCACAAGCACATGAGCATACAAACATATGACTTTCCGGGAACCATACGTGAATGGATTTACGCCCTCCATTCGGGGTTAGGATGGTCCATAAGACATGCGACCATAAATTCTAATTCTGAGAGGGATGGTCCTCATGCAACCATAATCCCGAACTCCTTCTCTTAGTTATACAACCTCTGTTGTTTTATTGTAGTAGTTTTATGTGCCTACTCCACATCCGTTAACTTAAGCGATCTCGCATCCTTAATGTTAACATAGGTCCCCTCACCTTCCGCTAATATACTTTTGTCCCACCAAACGTATATCAGCTAATGCAATGTAACTCACTACGTGATATGTATGTACAGTTTATTCATGTAATCGTGGCATGATAATTATGTAGATTAAATGTGATCATAGAGAATTTCAAACAATCTAAGTCTATACTAGCTCATACGATGATATTTACAACAAGTCTCATCTTGATATACTTATATTCATTCAACCAAGATTAAATCATAACTCGTCATAATTTTATCTTTTCATAATTCTAATGCCACTACGATTACAAGCACATACATAAAGCACAACTATTTAAGAAATGAAGTCACTCGGCCATGTAGAGAAAATCCACTAGTCGTAGTAGTCCTCGGGGAGTGAAAACCCATCCTCCAAATCAACTAAGTACAAGGAATACCTGAAATGAGTATTTCTTATAAAGTTCTAATAACTTAACAATCCTAGCTACTAAGTTTGTCAATTTCCACATATGTTAAAGTCCTAACTTCAACTGACCATATCTAACTCATTTTAACTCGGAATTGAGCATATAATGTACCGATTTCTATCTACTTCGAAAGATCTATCTATTCCTAACATTATTTTCAAGTTTTGAAAATATTTAGGTCACGAAACAGAGAGATCAGATCTGATAAGTAACGATCTCCATTTTCGAAAAATAGTTTTGTAATTGTTTGAAATGTATCTATTTGATAGTTCAAGTATACATGAAATATGAATGATTTCCTAACATGGATGACATGTGATGAGTTTAATGTATACATGATCTTGAAGATTTTTGCTAGAAGAAAATTTTATAACTTTTATTTTGCAAGACCACAATAACAACTACTTATGAAAATCTAGTTTTCCAACTTTGACAACACACTTGTGTTTTGGAATTCATTCTTAGGAATTTCTAGTTATCTTAGTTAAAATTGAGTCTTCATAACATATACTACCTAAGACCTTCATTTTTACATAAAAATTTGCATTTTACACTTTGCAAATATGTTTTCAAATAGGATTTACTAAAAAATCCGAATTTTTGGAAATCCACTTTTTGAATGATTCATTTGGGAAAAAATTGTTTAATGCATTAAAATTTAAGACTTTACTATACCTACTACTTAAGGGATTCATTTAATACATAAATCTTTTATTTTGAGCTTAGATAATAGTTGTTTCCATGGCATTACTACAAAATTACGAATTTTCTAAATTGAGTAGTAACTCAACATCTTCTATATTGTTTCTACTCTTTGTTTTACACCTTAATCTCATCAAAACTCATTTCAACTTATAAAAATCACTACTTAATGATATCTATTACCTATATCCTTCATTTTTCACATAAAACATGAGTTTTAGAGTTGATAAAAGGGTTTTTAAAATAGGGCTTTGAAATCATACGAATTTGTCTTTGAACATTTCAAACAAAAACTTTTCCTTTGTGAGTTCCTTGATTTATTTGCCTAAGGATCTACCAACTACATCTATTTTCACAAAACAAAGCCTTTATGAGCCTTAATGCATGATAACATAAATTATCCATAAGATCATAAATGTCAAGTACGGTATAAGCATCTAAAACCTAGATCTACTACTCATGATGTATGAAATGAAGTTTAAAAGCATGAACATGGAATTTTTATGCTAGATTTCTACTTTACTCTACTTCTACATGCATGAACATGAAGATATTTCAACAAAAACTTAATCAAACACAAGATCTACTCTTGTGATAGCTCGATATTCATGTAGTAGCATTTTCTTGTCCCCAGCAAGTGCTCATGGGGACTTATAGTGAAAACACTCATGAATAATCTTGCCATTACAAGATTAAAAGGTAGGAAAGCTTAAAAATCATCACTTAAAGCTTGAAATAGATGAGAAATGAAGAAGAAATGAAGCTTGTGTGTTGTGTGTGTGGGTGTGGTGGGGGGTGGAGTGGAAGAAAGCTCATGGCAATAGGAAGGAAAAGAGAGGGTTTTGAGAGCTTTTGAAACAAATGAAATAAAGTGAAAGAGAGAGAAAGTAAAGGATTATTTATAATAAGTAAATTAAGGTTTTTTTTCTTTATAAAAAGGAGATAAAATAAAACAATTGGAGGCAAAAATAGGGGGGTTATGCGCCGGCCTCAATGGGGAAAAGAGAGAGAGATTTAAAATTGTTTTAAATCGTAATATATGTATTAAAAAGTATTAAATGTAATAATTTGTTAAGAGACAAAAATTCTTAGAAAAGAAAATATAATTGAGTGTTTGTAAGGTTGCAAGACGAGGGTATGGGTTGTGTGTGTAGTAGGTTGTACTTGTGAATAGTAATAAATAGTAGACAAGACATTTACTTTACCGGTAGTAAGGAAAATACGAGAAAAAAGCTATAACTGAAATTTTTATAACCTGAAAAATTATAAAATGTATATTTATGAAATCCTTATAAAATTTCAATTCTAAAGAGTCTTCCAGAATATTTTTTTGAATTTCTAGTTTTAGGGCTCGCTTTTCCGTAATGGAGCTCGCGAAGGCCCGGAATAGGAAATTTTTTCAAAATAAGAACTTTTTATAGTTTGAAATATACTTTAAAACAATAATCCACATTAAATTATTCTATAGAGGTTCTTTTAAATTAAAATCGAAGAAAAGCTGGATCTAGGGTTTTTAGGTTTCCTTTTTCAAGCTCAAACTAATCCAGTTTAAGGTTTTGGTTTCCGATTTCCGAAGTTTACTTAGTTACTAGGAAAACCGGGGTTTACAATTATGGTGTCTGACAATAGTGGAAAATTTTTTTTTTTAACCAATAGAGACATAGATGTTATAATCATCTGAAATAACAAAGTAATGTAAGGTTTAATCATTAGAGTTAGAGTTGAAAAACCTTAAATTTTGTGATTTGAGTTTTCTGATTATTATTTGAAGGATTATAAGGTGCATACATCCTAAAGAAGTTGAATGGAAATGGTGGTAATTATAGCTAAAGTACAATGTTCAAATAATATTAATGAGTTAGATTGAATTTTCTACAATTGATGATGTAATGAATGATTTATGAGCTGAGAGATAAAAGAAGAAATTTTGTTGAGTAGTAGATTTGATAGTTATAGAAGGATATTGAATCCAAGTGAAGAACAATCACTTAAATATGGGGCCAATAAATGGATTTGTATGGTGAAACCTTGGAGACAAAGTGCATTAATAATCTAAATATCAAACATTTATCGGAACGTTAGGAATAATTATGTCAAAGGAAGAGTTAGAAGTCATGCGATGATTTTTAAATGTTTACTTAAAGACATAAGTATTAATCTTAAATCCCCATGTATATATTGATGGAAAATATAAAAAAAAAAATATTAGAGATTGAGAAAACAAGTTGGAAGAAGTATGGTTAGTTAATGAGTATTTTGAGATTAGATGAATCATATGCAAGTGAGTCAATTAATTTTTATATGGAACAATAAGGATAAAAACTAAGTTGAAGCAATGGTAGTATAAGTAGCACAGTGACATTTAGAGCTCCAGGTTCATGTAAGATTTAACTTTTGGAATTTAAATTGGGAACTATAGTTAAGATTTTAAGCTTTCTCAACATCATTCGAGGAATTGGATTGAATATTTAATACAATGAAGTCGAGGCAAGACTTCTTGATGAATATTGTTAATAAGTTTAAGCTATAAGGCAAGAGGTGTGTTGTGAAGTAACAGAGGAAGTGAATCCTAATTGAGTGATGAAAATTAAGAATTAAAGAGACATTGATGGAATTATATTTAGCTAACAGATATAAGCATGAAGATGGTCAATATGGTGTAAAGAATCAGAAACAAGAAGAAAAGGAGTGACAGAGAACTGATGGATGCATGGATAAAAAGGAGATAGTGATTTGGGTAACTTTCAAGGACGAAAGTTTCTTTTAGAGAGGGAGAGATGTAATATACAAAAAAATATTTTATAAAGAAGGGCAAAGGAATTTCATTTGTTAATTAAGGAGAGAGAAATTTGGTCATTCCTAATAAATAGGATATATAATAATCATCCCTCAAATTTATGGTGGTCAACAAATCCTTAAAGATAGTAAATTCTCAACAAATTATGATAAAAGACAAAAGTTGTCATATGTTGAAAAATAAGAGGGTTTTATGGTCCACCTTAGTTCTAACTTAATGGTTTTGTATATGACCTAGAGATGTTTAAAGAATGGCTTTTAACAAAGAAAAATTGGTCTTTAGGCCTGTAAACCCCTGAATTTTTGAAATCGGTTTAGCACAAAACCCTAACCGAAGTCAAACGAAACCCTAAAGGACAGCAAAACCCTAGTTTACCGTATCAAACTAAATCCGGCATTACCGTTTTCCTTAGCCCTAGAAAACGAAGTTGGGATAATTAGCTAAAATAGTTCGTAATAACCATAGGTTTCATAAAATTTTCAGTTTCGCAAATTCGGGTGTCCTTCGAACCCAATCGGACACAGTTCTCGAAAAACGTGTCCGGAAGCCCGGAATAATAAAAATATTCCGAATACACCGTTAGACTCGTAAAAATATAAGTTTTCCAAAAATACCAGTTTCGTAATTTTTCGGCAAGTAAAAATAACAGATATAGCCATTATAGCGCGTATTTTCTTACTACCGGTACTTTAATTGTCATATCTACTTTACATTACACTATTCATTACTATTCTACACTATTCTTTTATCTCTATTTTTTCTTACACCTATTCTTACACTCTACATAATCTATAATCTTAACTTTTTACCTTTCCCATAACTTTATATCACATCTACTTTACACATTACATCTTTCATTCATTAAAAAGTCACAAAAATAAATCTTTTTCCCCCCTTAATGATACATGGCCGGCTCCCCTTTGTGTCCCCTCTCCCCTCATTTTTGTTTCAATTTTATTTATTTAAATCACACAAAAATCACTCCACATTTTCCTATAAATACCCCCTCATACCTTCACTTCTTTCACACATCTTCTTTTCTAAAGTTACTCTACTAAAATTTCTCTCAAATTTCTCTCAAGAAGTTCTTTCAAGAAGTTCTCTTTAGTTCATCTCCTTTAGGTAAAAATTCTTCAAGAAGTTTCCATGTTCATCTACTTAGTATGAACTTAGAGTGTGTTTTCTAAAACCATGAAGGTTAAGAAAGCAACAATAGGTTCATACTTTATTTTTGTTCATAATCATAATTCCTTTATGATCATGTTTCCTTTATATTCATTTATGTATCTCTTATGTTCATTTATGTTTCTTTTATGTTCATAACTATCTACTATATCTATATAGCTATATATATACTATTTAGAGCATATAAGCTCATAATCTTGCAATTTATTTACCTTTCATGCAATTTATTTACTTCAATGCAATTTATTTATTTCAAGTTGTTTTTAAGACTAGTCTCTAGTCTTAGACTTGTCCTCATCAAGTCAAAACAAAGCTTTTCCTTCTTTCATTTTATTTTATTATGGGACTAGTTTACTTCTTAGTCCCGGAAGCCTTGAAAAAGCTAAGACTCCAATACTTGACTTTATTATTATGCTTTATGTTATTTTGGTTATTATTATTCTCATAATCATGTCCATTTAGATTTTTGTCCAAAAGTTTTATTTTCTAAAGATAATCAAATAAAAGAAGGCTTTTTGTCACTTAGGAATAAGTTTATGTGAAACATAAAAATATAAGATAACAAAAATAAACTCATTCATTTTCAAGTTACAAAAAGAATTCACTATGAATTTAGAAACTATTTTTACTTAAAAAGCTACTTAAATCTTTGTTACTATACCTTGTTTTTCAAAAGAAAATATATTTTATTGACAAAAATGGTTATTTTCATATAAAAGAAAAATAAGATGGATGACTAAAGAAATTTTTAAGTAAAGACCTTTGCAAACAAATAGGCAAGAAAATTTATGGTTTAAAAAATAATAAAGTTATTTCTTTTCAAGTTACAAGAAGAAGTTAATAAGATTATAGAAATTAGTTTTTCTACAAAAAGTCCTTAATTGTTCCACATTGTTTTTATGAAGAAAACAAATTTTCATGCATGAATGATTATTTTTGAAAAATATGAGACACAAGGAAAAGAATGAGAAATATCAAGTAAGGATTTTTGCAAAACAAGTAAACAAAAGAATTTATACAAGAAAAATGAAGAATAGCATATTTCCTAGAAAACTTCAAATATAGATAATGTAAACTTAGAAAGGAGAAAATTTTATTTTAAAGTCACTTAGAAAAAGATAAATAAAACCGACATAAAACGTTTTTAGAAAATAAAGAAAGCAAGGAATTCATTTTAAAGAAATTTACAAAAACAATTTCCGAAAAGCTTCAACCCGACCTCGTTTTACCTAAGAAAAATAATTTGGACAACAAGACACTTGAGCATACTTAAATATGAGTTATATATTTAAAAAGAGAATTTTTCAACTGTATAGATAACTAAGTATTTATCAAACAAATTTTGATTTCTTGGACCAAAGTCGTTTTTACTTGAAAAATCCGTGGTGAATTTTGTCGCCACTTTTTCGGAGCCTATATGGCTTTGGTTGTTGGAAATAATTTTATAAATGGGTAGATCTTTTCGAGTAGATAAAAATCGGTAATTATATGCGCAATTCCGAGTTAAAAATGACCAAGCTATGACCATTTTAAGTTGGAACATTCTTCTATACGAATTTTAACGTTCTTTGACATTGTTTTGTCAAAATTCAAGAAAATCATCAAGAAAACTCACTTTGGGTATTTTCTTTGGCTAGGTGACCCGAGGAAGGATTCCTTTCTCACGAGAACTATTACGATTAAGTGGAGTGTGTGAACGACTCATCCGCTTAGAGAAATAGACGACAATGGCATCATGAGTTAATCCCCGTTATTTTTCATACTCTTGATTGTGCTTGTAAAATTAGTTGCACTAGAATTTAAGAAAAATCAAAAGGAAATGTATGATAATATGTTGAAAGAATACTAAGTATATCGAAACTCGATTTGTTTGTAATAAAGTTGTATGTGAATTAATATCTTGAAATGTTTGAAATTGATTGATCACTTGAAAGAATTTTAAATGTAACTACTAGACTTTAATTAAAGAAATTATTCATGACTTCATATGTTGGGTCACATTGCATTCATACTATACAATTGGTGGGACAAGTGTATAATAGTGGTGGTAGACATAACCGGTATATCATGTTAGTGGCGAGTAGGAGCAGGTAAGAACTACTTAAATTGATGGCTAGTAGGAATCTGTAATAACTACAAGTTTTTGATGGCGTATAGGAGTCGGTAAGATCTATAAAAGTGTTTTTAAAAGTTGTGGCTGTAATTGGCCTGAATACCCAACCCCAAATGAAGGGCGTAATTCATTTAACATATGACTCCCGGAAAGTCATATGTCTTGTATGCTCACGTGGCTGTTGCATTTCATATGATTGAATAATAAACTTGATTGATAAAATTTCTTCGAGTATGAATTTTGGGATTTACTCACTAAGCTCATTAGCTTATATCCCGATAGATATCTTTTGCAGTTCCCGTACTTATGGTTAAGGCCACGTGGACCATGCGGGCAGGTAATCTCTTTTGAACATTAGAAATCTGGATAAAGTATAGCTCAGTATTAGTATGTTAATATGTATGTAATAGATTAGAAATTCAGGGAGTTGTTCCTAAATATGGAAAGTCTTTGCCATGAACAAATATTTATTGTGAATCCTCTTTCTTAATGTGTTTTATATCTCCTTAGCTTCATATTCCATGTACGGTCCTCTAAAGTTGTGAAAGTACGCCTTACACTTAATATAAAAGCTTTTGGGAATGGCTAAGGTTGTCATACTTAAGCTTTAATATTGAGTGTGGCGGACTGTCACGTTTAGGGTACCTTTCGGGGCGTGACAAGGCCGCCGGCCTAAATGTGAAAGCCGCCAGCGTAAAGCTTTCAAATTTTTATGAAATTTGTGAAAGCCGGCAAGAAGGCTGCCGGCGTTGAAGGAAAGGCCGCCGGTGTAGGTGCCAGCTTTCTTGCCCGAAATGTTTATTATAAATAGAATTTTAGGGTTCATATTTCTCATAAGTTCTTCCTTTCTTTTCCACTAGAGAGTGTCTGTTAGGGTTTTGAGAGCGCTTAAAAGGGAAATCTGAAGGAAAATAAGATCTTTGATCTAGGTAAGTCAATCTAATCATGATTCATGCATATTTATATGGAAACAACATCTTTCCCATAGATTTTTGTGTTTCTGAAGGAGTTCTTTAGAGAAAACCTAGTTTTCAATTAGGATCTGTTCTTCGGGGAATAGATCAAGGAATAAGATTTGAATCAGGTAAGTTACATCTTCTTTATCGTAGATTTGAAATGAAAAGATTATTTTCGATGAATCATGTCTATTCTTATTAATTTCTCAAATCTAGGGTTTGGGAGGAAGTTGTTCTTTTTGAAGTTTTTGTCTAGTGATAATTGAAGAAAACCTAGGGTTTGGGTTTCATAAAGAATTAAAGGTAAGTTCTTATCCTATAAATCAAAGATTCTATAAAAGTTCGATTTTATGAAGAAATTTGTCTGTTTTGTTTGATTTCCATATAGGATTTTGGAGAAGATCTGTTCTTTTGGGATTTTGAGAGTTTGATAGAAGAAGAAGAAGTTGCTGTTGTGGTTTCCATAAAAGGAGATTTGGAGATTTTCTGTTGTTGTTCATAAGGGATTTTGGATTTGGAGAATTTTATTGAAATTGAAAAGTTACGACCTTTCCTTGTTTGCTGTATTTGCTTGCAGTTTAGTTTTCTGTTGTTGTCTGTAGGAATCAGATATATAAATGAACTTAATTCTATTTGGCTTAATTTGTTTTTTTTGGATGTCTTTGGCTTTGACCAGTAAAGACCTGGCAGATAGTGATACTGGTGAGGTACCTTGATGATCTGTGTGTGTCGTTGTCCCTAGTGGAGTTGCACTTGGAGATGATTCCGGTAGATTTGGTGATTTGTCAGTATTGTTGCGGGTTGGGGGAGTACCCATTCACCAATATATCTATAAATTACCTATTTTCAAATAGTTGGTTGATTTTCTTATGAGGTTTGAGTGACTCCAGGTTTGGGACTAATGTACAGTAGTTCTGAACCGTGTTGATTTGTTGGCTTAATAAAGATAATAATCTAGCTGTTTGCACTGGATTAAGTTGCATTTGATATATATATATATATATGTTGCGTGTGCATATGCATTTGTTTTATGGATTGGCGTACTGGACGATTTCGCTCATTCCTTTCATTTTTCAAGTACAAGTGATGGGGACGTAGTATTTGATTTATCTAGTTATGATCTATACATAGATCATGGGGATGATGATAGCGGTCCAGATTACCCTGTTGAGGAATAGATTCATATAGAATTTATATGAGAAGAATTTTGAGATCATTTATAATATTTTGGAACTATTTAAAGAATTTATATGTTAAAATGGATTTTTGAAATTTTATGTACTTTGGATTTGTTGGCTTTGGTTTTGCCAACATTGTTTTGATCAACAGGATGTTTGAAAAGATTGTTATTTACAAGTTTTAAAGGATTTGAACTTTCTATTGTATCCTCTGAGAGATTTTATGGAGATTATATTTTATATGTTTTAAATTATGGTGTTATAATGTTATAGCCTTTGCGTATCATATTTAAGAGAGGCCGTAACGGGTTGTAATTGGCAACAGGTTAGGGCGTTACAGGAAACATACCCGCAATAGTGTCTATACTAGAAGTCTCACTACACTGAAGAGCGTACACTTTTGCTGGTGCTCACTGTCCCTGACTAAAAGAAAAAGATCTACCAACTGAAACAATTTGTCCTCCAACATCTTTACAATCTGTAGCTCTATAAGCCTGAAAAATTTCAGTAAATAATTCGAAAATAAACATCGAAAAAAACTCTAAAAAATGACTCCAAGTTAAAACCGAACTTCAAACTAATCTTAAATTAAGAACGAATCTATAAATTTTTTAATCTTGAGAAAATGAGATTCCTTAAAAATAAAATAAGAACTCAAAAAGTCTTTAAATTCAAAACCACTACGTATGAAAAATTTCATACTTAACTCTGACTTGTAAAATTGGGTAATATAGAACCCAAAAACAAATTATTAAAAAGTAAATAACGATAAAACTTTAAAAATAAAACTCAATTTAAGAATTCTAAAAACGTTGAGAGATATTAAATACATACAAAAGTAAAATTTAAAATAATTATCTCAAACAAAATATGTTGTATAAACATAAAACATCAGTTTCCAAATTGGTAAGATCTAAACCGGAAAATCACTCGGGAACCCTAAGTGGAATACAGTAGTCTAAGTTCGGCAATCCCGCACTCTTAGCCCTAGAGGTCGAGGTGTGGTTTAAGTGTGTAGTGTAGCACGTAATAACATAAGGTCGCTTAAAAAATCAGATTGGTAAATTTTTGACCTATTTCGAACCCATTCGATACAAACTTCGAAAGCGGTCCCGGGCTCGAGATATAAAAAATATACCATTACCGTTAGACTGTATTTTTATAAGGTTTTTTAAAATATCAGTTTTATAATTTTTCGATAACTAGAATTATCTAATTTTGCAATTATATTCGTATTTCATTACTACTGGTAATTAACTAGTCTCTTTTGTACTATTCACTTCTCTTTAATTACACAATTTTATTATTCTTATAAACCCTTATATTTTTAGATAAATATTTTATATATCATAGGAAATTCCATTTTTCTAAAATTTAGTTAGTTTCGAGTTTTTATGGATCAATTTCTGTTAAGACCCGATGCTAAAAATAAAATAAATTAATTTAATAATTGAAAAATATTTTTAAAATATTGTTACTTTCGTAAAATAATTTTTTTAGAATTTTTGAGTTATAAAAATATCATTCATAACTTATATTCACGTATTTTTATCATACCGATAATATATTTGTTGAAATACTGAAATAATTCAAATAATTATTTAATTTTTTATTTATGAAAATTCAGCCACTCATTCAAAGATATTTTTCTTAATTCTTTTATATATTTTCTTAATAAAAACGTACTTTTTCAACCCATACTTCAAGTACACTTCAATTTGTCACTTCTACACATTATTCAAGTTTTCTTTCACTCATTCTACACTCCATTTGCCCACAAATGGTAGCTAACCATACTCCTAAAAATAGCCATTTTTCTTTTATTTTATTAATTTATTTAATGATTTAAAGTCTCATTTAGTTAGCAAATAAATGACACAATTTACACTTTCAAAATTTAAGTTACAAGTAATTAAACTTCTCTCTCTCTCCTGAATTCACGTGCAGCCCCTCCCAAATCTGCCATGTTTTATTTTTTTTCTCTTTCAATTAATACACTTCTCTCTCTCCATTTAATGCCTCCCATTTACACCCATTTCCTTCTTTGAAACCCTACACAACAATCACTCTTCTTTTTCCTCTCTTTATCACTTTCTTAGCCTTGTTCTTGCAAGGAATACAAGCTGCCCTCATCTCTAAATCTTGCTTTCCACACTCCATTCTTGAAGATCCTTTGAGTAAACCTTCTTCTTAAGCTTCCATAGATGATATAGGTAAAGTATATTGAGAGTTTCATTCATCAAATGACCTTCCATAAGCTTAAAAGCTAAGGATGATGATGCCAAAGTGAAACACTCCTCTTACCCATGATTATTTTCTTGCTAAAAGTAGTTATATTTTGTAGATCTAACTTTTTTTTGTAGCTTTAATTTTGTTTATGTTTTAAATCTTGTTATATGAGTTATTATTTTGTTGTTGCTAAGATTTATGCATATATTCACTATTCACATAACTATTAGTGTTCATACATTTATAACTAATATAGTGAACTAGATCTAGTTGTTTTAAGTTCATAAATGCATTAGACTTTTGATTTATTTTCTTAAAAACTTTCAACAAAAATCAGTTTCGAAAATTCGGATAAAAAGGGAACCATATTTAGAAAAGCTATTTTTCAACTTCAAAATGTGTATTTTCATTTAAAATGAAGGGCTTAAGGAATAGATATCATAAATGAATGATTTTGAGGAGTAAAGTTTAGATCTATGAGTTTATAGTTTATTACAATGGATTTCTTTATATTTATGATCATAGAAAGTGTAGATCTTGGTTTTGAACTTGAATAAAAATAGTGAAATTCGTATCTTGGCAAAACCTATATTTAAAAACCACTTTCCAAGTCTCAAAATAGAAGTTTTAGTTGAGAAAATGAAGATTTAGTAGATGTATATCATCAAGACTTCTTTTTACAAGAATAAAAGGTGATTTTCAAAAATTATTTTAAAATAAAAATCTCATTTTCGGATTTAGGCCAAGGCATAGTCTAAAAACATGTTTTCCAACTCAAAAATGAAGTTTTTATTTAAGAAATGGAAGGCTCTTAAGAAGGACATGTAAATGATGATTTTTCTAAGCTTAGATGGATTTTATCAAAAGATATGTCCAAAAGTAAATTTGGTAAATTCGAATCTCAACCAAAACTAATTTTGAAAACCCATTTTTCAACACCAAAATGAAAATTTTGTTTAGAAAATGGAAGGCTTATGTAATAGGTATCAATAGGAGATGTTTTTTTATGAGTAAATGGTATATCTACTAGTAGAGATTCTCAAAAATAGGAAGAGATTATAAAATATGAAATTTGAGTTTTATCCAAATTTTGTAAATTCGGATGGTTTCAAAACCATGCCGTAAAAACCCATTTATCAACTCCAAAACTTGTGTTTTATATGAAAAATGAGGAGTTTAGGTCATAGGTATCATCAGGTAATGATTTTTATAAATTAAGATGGGATTTGCTAAGAAAAATATGTAGAATAAGGAGTAGAAATGAAGTAGGAAAAAATTGATTTGCTAGTCAACTTAGGAAATTCATAATAATTGAGTAATGGTATGAAAACCCATACTTTTCAAACTCAAAATAGAAGTTTTATTGAAGAAATGAAATCCTTAGTGGCTAGGTATGTTTGAGCCTTAATTTTCTAAGTATCAAATGATTTTTACTTAAAGGAATCACCACCAAAAACAATTTTTAGCAAATTCGGATTTTGGGATGAACCAATTTTAAAAACATGTTTACAAAGTGTAAAATGGGAATTTTTATTGAAAAACAAAGGCCTTAGGGAATATACATGATAAAATCTTAATTTTAACAAGAATAAATAAATTTTATCAAGGAATTTTTCTAAAAGCAAGTGGGGATTGTCAAGAATACAAGACTAGCCTTCTAAGTTGATTTTTAATAAAGTCTTACAAAGAAAAGGTTTTCTAAAGATTTCTTTTATTAAATATCATCAAGAACATGTATATATACATCTCATGACATATCATTTATGATAGTAAATTGTTCATGTCACGCCCCAAAGGGTACCCTAAACGTGACAGTCCACCACACCCGATATTTAAACTTAAGTATGACAATCTTAGTCATCCCATAGTTTACATATCGATGTAAGGTGTACTCACACAACTTTTAGGATCACACTTTGATTCGAGTAGTCTTAAGAAAGCATCATAGCATTAAGAATATAAATCACAACAAAATAAACAGTTAACTTTACAAAAGCCAAGGGGGCATACCCCCGCCAAAATAATAGGAGTCTACATCGTTTAGCTCCAATTACACATATATGAATTCACATTAAAGAGATTTTCCTAGAAGTCCACGCCTACACTAGGTCCCGACTTCCTCAAAAGCTCTTTAATTCCATGTGATAAACCTGCACAAAATGTCCTCTCGGAACATCCAAAAATAGGAACGCTGCAACAAAAACTGTTGGGGTATAAGCTAATGCTTAGTGAGATTCATTTTCTTCAAGTAACATGCCCGACCAAGCTAAAATATCTATACAAGCAAGTTATAATTAAGCAACCATATGAATGCACAAGCATATGAGCAACAAGCATATGACTTTCCGGTAGTCATAAGTGAATGAATTTACGCCCTCCATTCGGGGTTTGGGGTAGTTCA
This sequence comes from Combretum micranthum, assembly GCA_024138025.1. Classification (NCBI taxonomy): domain Eukaryota; kingdom Viridiplantae; phylum Streptophyta; class Magnoliopsida; order Myrtales; family Combretaceae; genus Combretum; species Combretum micranthum. Next base: position 32,168 of record JAMXBD010004482.1, read on the forward strand.
TAAGACATGCAACTACAATTCCAAAGTTGGTCCATAAGACATGCAACCATAATCCCAATCTTAAGTGGGGTGGTCCATAAGACATGCAACCACAATTTTAATGTTGGTCCATAAGTCATGCAACCATAGTTTCATCATTCGAATGGGGTGGTCCATAAGTCATGCAACCCTAGCCCCATTCGTTAAAGACCCGCTGCCTCCCAAGTACACCTTTGTCCCACCAAAGATATACTCGACAATGATATACGACTCACTACGTGAGATGCATGTACAGTTTATTCATATAATCATGACATATTACTTAGATAATTTAAAGGTGACCATACAATTTTCAGACATTCCAAATCTATACTAGCTCATACAAGAATATTACAACAAAGCTTGCCTCGATATACTTATCGTTCATTCATGCAAGTTTAGATCACCATTCAAACACAATTTTATCTTTTCCTAAGTCTAATGCCACTACTACTACAAGCACATCCAAGAGCATAATTAATTGAGAAATGAACTCACTTGTCCATGTAGTGAAAATCCACTAGTCGTAATAGTCCTCGGGAAGTGGTAACCCGTCCTCCAATTCACCTAGGTACAAAGAATACCCTCAATGAGTATCTCTTATGAAGTTCTATTAAACTTAACAATTTTATTTACTAAGTTCGTCAATTTCCGTCTAGGTTGAATCCTTAACTTAAAAAGGTCATATCTAACTCATTTTAACTCGGAATTTAGCTTATAATATACCGATTTATACCTACTTCGAAAGAGCTATCCATTTCTAAAGTTAATTCAAACATTTAAGGTCATTTAAGGGTCGGAAACGTACTGTACAGTAGGGTTACGAAAATTCCAGATTTTGAGCCTTTGTGAAAAATTTCCATATCTACTCCATTTAACTACTTAGGCCAATTTATTTTAGTCCTAAGCTTGCAAGGGGATCCTCAAAACAAAATTAAGAGATTACACACTTATCTAATACCAAACATAAAGTTCAAATGAAATTTCTAAGAATCCATATTCATAAAACCAACATTACAAGTTGAAACTCATTGTCTTGTTTTGAGTAATTCCTTTACTAAAACTCACTTAGTTCAATGAAAATAATTTTTCCTATATTATGTATCATCAAAGCATTTCATTTTCAATGTAAAATACTTGTTTTGAGATCAAAAAGAAGGTTTTCAAATTGGTCTTCTCATAATTACGAATTTCCACTTTGAAACTTACAATGAAAACAAGACCTAAATATTGTCTTCTACAAAGCACTTGATTTATGCAATACTTCTTAGGAAAACCCATTCAAACTTATGAAAATCCATTCCTTAAGATATCTATATCAAGAGCCTCTTATATTTTTGTCTAAATCTTCATTTTAAAGTTGATTGATGGGTTTCAAAAATAGGTCTTGGTCTTGATCCGAATTTTCATAAATTTATTTTGGACATATCTCTTGAGAAAATTCATCAAAACTCATGAAAAACAACCCATTACATATTATATCCTAAGAACCCTTCATTTCTTGAATAAAATCCTCATTTGTGAGTTGAAAAACATGTTTTTATTTTGGATCTTTGTCTTGATCCGAAAATACAATTTTTGTTTTTGAAAATAAACTTTGAAAATCAACTTTGATTCTTGCAAGATGAAGCCTTGATGATATACATCCATCAAACCTTCATTTTCTTAACAAAAGCTTCCATTTTAAGACTTGAAAGAGGGTTTTTAAAATAGGGCATTGACAAGTTACGAATTTTTCTTTTTCATTCCAACTTGAATCTAAGATCTACTCAATATATATCCATGAAAGCATAAGAAAAACTTAGTAGTAAGCCTTGAACTCCTAGATCTACACATAAACATAACTAAAGCTTGTAAAACTCTAGATCTACAAGCTATCACATAAACAAGAAAATAAACAAGCCTTCCATATAACAAAAATACTAAGAACAAAAGAGATCATCATCTAGAGGAGTGTTTCACTTCTTGGCATCATCATCCATAGCCTTTTAAGCTTGTGGAATGTCCTTTGATGCATGAAACATCCATGGTATCATCCTAGAACATCTTATAAGAGCTAAAAGAGAGATTACCTCAAATAATTGCAAGAAATATGTGGAAGCAAGAAAAAAAATGGGGACAGCTTGTTTGTGAGAAGACAAGCCAAGAAGAAGAGAAAAGAGAGGGAAAAAGAGAGAGGAAAAATATAGGGTTTGTAAAGATGAAAGAGAGAGGGAATAAGATGCTTAAATAGAGATGTGTGTGTGTTAAATAATTTAAAAAAAAAAAACTTGCAGCTGCAACAGGGGAGGGCTCGTGATTTGATGTAGTGTAGGAGGTGGTTTTGTTTGATTTTAACTTGTATTTTGAAAGTGTAACAAGTTGCATCCATTTGTAACTAAAATAGACTTTAAAATATCAAATAAATAATTAAAAATAATGAAAAGTGGCTATTTTATGGGGAATGGGCAGCTGCAATTTTGGGAAGAGGAGTGTAAGAAAAAGCAAAAGAAGACATAATAATGTGTAGTAATGATAATGTATGTGTACTTGAGGTATGGGTTGATAAAGTGACTTTTTGAATAAGAAAATTTATAAATAAATTAAGAAAAATATTTTTATTAAAGTAGCAGAATTTTTATGATTTAAATAAAATAATCAATTAAATTATTTTTAGAAATTTAACAATTTAGTTACCGGTAAGAGTAAAATAAGCTTATATGAGCTATAACTGATATTTTTAGAATCCGAAAAATTCTAAACTTGATATTTTTGAAATCCTTATAAAAATACGAGTCTAAAAATATTAAAGATATATTTTTAATTTTCCGAGCCCCGGGACACGCTTTCCAAAGCAGTATCCAAACGGGTTCGAAATAAGCCGAAATTGAACCGATCTGATATTTTTAATAAATCAAATATTATTACGGACTATTCTAAACACTTCAATTATTTTTCGACTCCTCGATTTCGAACTCGGGTTTGTCGGATCTAAACTGTAGGGTTTTACTCAAGATCCGTTGACCTCAGGTCTCCGGTAGACTTTCCGGCTTAAGGTTTAGGGCTTAGAAAAGGGTTACAGTTCATATTGCATGAATACTTGCTTTGGATAGTAGAAAGTTCATGAACTTTCGCAAATCAATTTTCTAAATCGGTTTTTGCTACTGTTTCTGATCTGATCCGATCTTTTCGAAGCTTTAAAGTTTTCAAAACTTAAATATGATATTATAATTAGATAGATTTCGAAGTAGATATAGATCGATATATAATTTGCTAAATTCCAAGTTTATAAAAAGACCAAGTTATGGCCATTTTATGTTGGAATTCCCACTTAGGACGAGAATTACGAATTTGAAAGTTTGTATGTGATAGAATGGATTAGTTTTAAGTAGAAATACTCATTTGGCTATTTCTTACTTTTTAGGTAACTTCGAAATCGACAATTTCATACCACCGGATTACTTTTACTAAAGAGACCGGTGATCCAATGGCCAGTGAGTCTTTTCTTATTTTGTTACCTTGTTGTGCTTGTAGCTAGTTGTATTAGAATTATAGGAACAAAATAAAAACCAATATAAAATAGGGATGGGTAGATGATGAGATTTTGATGTATGTATGCCAAAGAATACTAAAGCATATCGAAACCATGATTCGATTGGATAACTACATTGTTCTATTACTTTGTAATGTGTATGAATATGGTTTGGTCACTCTAAAGTATTATGAATATTTTGACCTAAGAAAAAATTAAATGGTCATGCATCACATCGGATATATTGCATTTGGTAGCGTGCTACTCCTACGCAGGTTAATCGGTATGGTCCAAGGACTCGTTTGGATAATGGGACCCGGTATCAGAGACCATTCATAGGGAACTAAGGTGCATCGAGGATGCATTCCATGTATGAGCCTAGCCAAGTCGAGTGCCATGAGCCGATGGCTCAGGGACTAGCAGCGGTCGTGCAGACTTTCAATACCATACTTAACCCAAGATACGGAGGGCGTAAATCCGTTCTGTGTATGGGTTCCAAATACCCATACATAATTGTCTGCTCATGTGTTTGTTCATGTTCCAAATACCCATACATAATTGTCTGCTTATGTGTTTGTTCATGCATAATATATGGATAATTTTTAACTTGCTTGTTATGGTACGAAATTAATGGAACTCTCACTAAGCTAGTATAGCTTATACCCCAATAGATGTTTGAATGAACATGTTATCTCAAGAATGCTAAGTGGAGACCGAGATGGTTGGAGCCGAATATGACTTCAAGATTCCGACAGGAAATAAGAATGCTTGAAGATAATAGCTAGGTTTTGTGAATTGCTTTGTAATAGTTTTATATAGTGAAACCTTTTGATGAATTGAAATTGAAGTATAGTGATTTGTATTTGATGTATAGTGAATTGTATTCCTTTACATTGTTACTCAAGTTGTATCAATATAAAATGTATCACTCCGATGTGTCTCCTCCATGTGTTAGTGTAAACCCTGGTATTCTCAGTAGTTAAGTAACCCCGGGAGTTGAAAAGCGAAACCCTAATCCAAACGAGCTTAAGTCTAGTGAGAGAAGCTTAGGAACCCTAAATCCAGCTTTCCTTCGATTTCATAATAAAAAAGTTTTATAAAGTAAGTGAATATGAATATTATTTTTAAAGTATATTTCAAACTTTAGAAAGTTTTTAAATTCGGGAATTTTTCAATTCCGGGCCTTCCCGCTCTCAATTACGGAAAAACGTGCCCCGAGACACAAACTCAGAAAAATATTCCGGAATATTCACTAGAACCGAATTTTTATAAGATTCCAAAAATATCAATTTTATAATTTTTTCAGATTATAAAATTACAGTTATAGCTTTTTTCCCGTGTTTTCGTTACAACTGGTAAAATAGATGTCTTGTCTATGATTCACAAGTACAACCTCACTACACACTACCCATACTCTATTCTTATATCCTTTACAACTACTCATTACAATTTTCTTTTCCAAGAAATTTTGTTTCCTAATTAATTAATACAATTATTACAATTTATTACACAAAACACAAATTTCATTAAATTTTCAAATTCTCTCTCTCTCCCTCACCTCTTGGCCGGCGCCCCTTCCCCCAATTCCCTTCATTTTTGCTTTATTTTCACTCTATTTTATTTTAAAACCCTAATCCAACTTATATATAAGCTCATATTCTCTCTCTCTCCTCATTTTTCACTTGTTCAAATTTGTGCAAAAGAAGAAAACTCTCCCTTTCCCTCTTGCTCCTGCCGTGAGCCCCTCGTCCCCTCACACTCACACACACAACTCATTTCCTCTTCTTTTCTACTTCATATCTCTATTGGTATGATGATTTCAAACCTTATTCTTACTAAATCTTGTAATGGCAAGACTTTTCTTATGTGTTTCCACATTTAATCCCAATGAGCATATGCTAGGGACATGAAAACACTTATATAAGAATATCAAGCCATCACAAGAAGTGGATCTAGTGTTTAAATGAGTTTTTGTTGAGATATTACCTTGTTCATGCATGTAAAGTAGAGATCTTGCATAGAAATTTAAATTCATGCCATGAGACTCATGATTCATGCACCATATGTGGTAGATCTAAGTGTTAGACACTCATACATTCATTGATATTTATGTTCATGTGGTTGTTTTGAGCTTACATGCATTTATGATCATTAAAGCTTAGTCTTGCATATATATAGATGTGTTGGATGGTAGATCTTCATGTATAGGAGGCAAGAAACTTGAAAAAGAAAAGATTTTGGTTAGAAATGTGTTATGGAAATTCGGATGATTTTGGAACCCTATTTTAAAAGCCACCAAAACCACTTTAAAACTCATATTTTTCATAAAAAATGAAGGGTATGTGTAATAGGTATCGTGAAGGAATGATTTTTACAAGTCTAGATGAGTTTAGACATGAGTAATATGTAAAACAAGTAGTGAAGTTAGAATGGAAAATTTTGAGATAGTGATTAAATTGTTAAATTCGTATTTTGGGATAATGCCTACATAAACACTTAGTGTCCAAGTTCAAATTGCATGTTTTATGAGTTAAATGAAGTATTTAGGCAATATATATAATAAAGCTTCAATTTTGATGCATTAAACAATTTTTCTCATAGGAAATATGCAAGAAAAGAAATTTCCAAATTCGGATTTTTGTGAAAAACTTGTTTAAAAACATATTTACCAATTGAAAAATGTGGATTTTTATGCATAAATGAAGGTCATGGATAGTATAGATGTTAAGAACTCATTTTTATTTAGATAACAAGTAAATTACAAGAATAAATCCTAAAAACCCTAGGGAATGTAAAGTTGGAAAGAATAGCTTTTTAGAAGTGACCATTATGGAGTTTTATAATAATTAGGAGTTCATAAGAGTTCATCATCAAAAATCATCGAGACCATGCATATATTGAGCTCATTACATGACATTCATACTAGGAATTCATTCATATACCATGTATACATGAATCATCAACTAGGAACATTTTTACTAAATGCGAAACAATTTTTTAGAATCGGAAACGTTACAGAACAGATCTGATCCCTCTGTTCCGTGACCTTAATGTTTTCAAAACTTGAAAATAATATTAGAAATAGATAGATCTTTCGAAGTAGATAGAAATTGATATAAAATTTGCGAAATTCCGAGTTAAAATGACCAAGTTATGGCCGTTTTAAGTCGGAACTTCCGCAAATAGCGAGAATTCCGATTTTGAATAGTTTAGATGCATAGCTTGAATTAGTTTAGTGATGAGATTCTTATTAGGTTGTTCCTATTTGGTAGGTGATCCCAAGCAAGACGATACCCTACCACCCGACTACTATTATTAAGAGACCGACGTACCATGGCCGAGTGAGTACTACCTCCACTCTCAATTATTGCTTGCGATTGTAATGATAGTGGCATTAGTTGTTTAGGCAAAGATAAAATTTGATATGCATGATGGGGTATATGGGAATTATAAACTTGTCTGCTACTAATATGTGAAGTTGAACTTAAGGAATATCGAAACTGGGTGCTAAGCTACTACTTGTTTAGCTAGAATTTATATTGATTGTCTGCGAATGATTGTTAGCCACCTAAAAGAATTGGATTAATCTGTATTGAACCTCAATTATAATTGGACTCATTCATATCACGACTGGGATGGAGCATTAGCATTGGTTGGTTTTTCGTGACCATAAAACGAATATGTTGGTTAATCATGATCCATAAAACGAATATGTTGGTTAATCGTGATCCATAAAATGAAATTGTTGGTTAATCGTGATCCATAAAACGAATTATTGTTCAGTTGACCGTGAGCTTAAACGACGTCGTACCACAGGATTCGTTAATCTGCTAACCGGGATGAAGGGCGCAAATCCATCCACATATGATTTCCGGTGGTCATATGTTTGTTGAACTCATTTGTCTGATGCATACCATTTGCTTGAATAATCACTTGCTTAAATGATTTGTCTTAATTGTGATATGGAAGTTTTCACTCACTAAGCTAGTTAGCTTACGCCCTTATAGTTTTTACTTGTTGCAGCACGAGTTCATTTGGCTTAGGCCGAGGCAAGCCACAGCTCAGGTACGGAGCTAGGAGTTTCCCTTAGAAGTTTAATTCGATTTTGTGTTTAAACTTCGTTGGAAACTAAAGGACTCTAGATGACTGTAATGGACTTAATATTTATTTTGTGGGGAATGCCCTTAGACTTTGTAAAGTATATATATGGTTTTGGTTTATTATCTATGGCTAATGAATGCCACATTAAACTTCTTAACTCCATTGATCGATTATTCTACTGTTGTAAAGGGACGCTTTACATCTATACAAGACTCCCAAAGGGCTCGGGTAGAAATTCGAGAGTCTTATATAGTATGTGGCAGGCTGTTACGTTTAGGAGACACTATGGGGCGTGACAGTTAGACGCCTTGTACATAGTATGGAAGTCATTGCGTGACTGAGGCAGTCATTCCTAGGCCTTAATATTATGTACGGCGGACTACCACGTTTAGGGTACCCTTCGGGGCGTGACAAGCTCTCTGTCCTCTCTACTATTTATTTTGTTCAATCCCTACTCTACTGTCTTTGCCTTGCTCACAACAACTAAGTAATTATACAGGTCCATCAAATTTGCCTAGTACTAGATCTCAAGCTCTAGTCCCGTAATAAATCTACTAACCTTAGCCTCTTCACTCTCCTTCAAAGCATCAAGAAGGAATCTCATTAGCCTGTGTAGCTCTGACTCATATTCTTCTACCGTTATCTTTCCCTGTTGCAGGGTATAGTACTCCTAACGCATCCCTTGCTCGAGAAAAAAATTCTTTGAAGAAAGCTTGCTGGAACATCTGCCATGTGATAACTCTAGTCATGTGTCTTTTCATGCTCAACCACCAATTATTAGCTCTCTCAGTCAACAAATAGAAGGCATACTCAACTTTTTTGTTCTCTGGAATATCAAGGGCAACAAAAGTCTTTTCTACTTCCTCGATCCATAGCTTTGCATTAAGAGGCTTACCCGGCACTGGTTCTAACTTGTGCACCAAATTTACAAACTTATTCAAATTGAGTACATCTGCAGGTCTGGCCCCTTGACCTTTATTTCCATTCAAACTTTGGGTCTCCAATCTCCAAGCTTCAACATTGGCCTGCACCATTTATATATCCTGCCTCATAGTCTATTGCTATTGGGTAACTACTCCTAACAAAGCATTCACTGCTTGCATTAACTGTGTGGCATCAATTGGCACTTGTCCTCCTACAGCAAAATTAGGCAGCTGCTATCCTACAGGTGGAGGGGTGGTGGTAAATCCAGATTCTGAGCCTATTTCTCCTCTTGCCTATTATCACTTCTCCTTTCCCTCTCTGGAGGAAACCACATCAGTTGTTCTTCTTATAGGAGGCATTTTAACACAAACAAAACACAACAAGATCAGCGAAAAGGTATCCAACTTAAAGATCAAAACTTAAAATCTAAGAGACAACAACATCTTAACTAGAAGAGAAAACATCCTAAACTTGTACTGCCACACTCATCAGTGCTCACTGATGAACCAAAATTATTCCTATTTTATGAGTGCTAAAACATATGTTTGATGGTCATTTTATTGATGAATATTGGGAATTTAGCACTTGAATTAATGGAGTTAAGCTTTCAGGTCTTTAAAGGAGATATTTTTCAAAGAAAGCAAAGACGGGTCAAAAATGTAAAGTTTGGATTAAGAAGAACTCATCATGACAAGAACAAGCCATGTCTTTCACCATTACAAGAAAGAAGCAAAATTAAGGGCTAAATATCAAGCTTTTGGAAGACATTTATGTGACATGACCTGTTCCTAATCCTGTCAATTTGACAATCCGTTACTTTTTGAGAAATGGCTTTTTTATTGAATAGTAACCCCCTATTTATTAAAGAAACGTCTATTGGATATTAAAGGGTGTTACTTTGAAAAGCCAAAAGACCTGTAACTCCCATAACTTCCATTTCCTCCATAAAGAGCATTCAATTCTATTTATGAGTTACTTTGAAAAGCCAAAAGACCCGTAACTCCCGTAACTTCCATTTCCTCCATAATGAATATTCAATTCCATTTATGTGTTATTTTGAAAAGTCAAAAGACTCGTAACACCCGTAACTCCTGTAACTTCCCATTTCCTCAATCAATGAGCATTCAATTCCATTTATGCAAAGATCATTATAAATTGAAGATGGAGGAAGAATCAACAACAAGAAAAAGAAAGGAAGAAGAGAGAGCATATATAGAATTCATAAGGTTTTTCAGAGTTTCAACAAGTCAAGATTATCTTAGATTGAAGATCCACAATTTTGAGCTTCATTTTCTTAGGTGATATCATGAATTCTAGTTTGTTTCTAGAATTTCATGTATTTTCATTAATTACTATGGAAGAGTAAATTTTCATATCCGGGTTTTGTTGAACTCTATGTTTATCATGTGATGAGCTTTGAGCTTAATGAAAGATTGAAGTTCTTTTGTTCAATTGCATGTTTCTTAACTGTTTCTTAAATTTGTATATCCGTAATGCAAATTTATGTTTAATTTTCATTTAAGTTAATTGAAAGATTGCTTTCATGAATTGATCTATGCAATTAATGGGATTCGTTTGTAATTCTAGACATAGAATAGCAAGAATTTTCTGTGACTATTGTAATTTCAATGAGTTTTGTTCTTAATGCAGGCTTAAGTTGCTATTGATTGAGGAGAAATCCTAATTGATTAACTTAGGTTTAGAAAAAATTGATAGATTCGAAAGAATTATCATTTTGCTTGAGAAACTCAACAGCTTAAGAACTAAATCAAATATGTAAATTCCAAGGATTCACATGATAAATTAGATGAAGATAAAACCTGGATCGTTTGTGTTAATTGAATCTTGCTTGTTTGTTACTATATCTTTGTTAATATTGTTCAAAGTAAATTAGATAAAATAGTAATCATCAAAATTGTTGGTTACATAGTAGAGAAACGGTAATACTAGTACTTGATATCCAGATCCTAGAGGACGACACCCGTATTAATTCTATACTACAATCGATAGGTACACTGCCTATTGCCTTTATAGTGAAAAAACAACGGGACTTTATAAATTTAAAACTACGCTTGAAGGCAATCATCACTCACCATCCTAAGGAGTCAATTTCTTAATTCTAATGATTCAAAACCTAGGCTCTGATACCAAATAAGTTGTAACGCCCTGAATTAAGGCATTACAACCCGACACATGTCCTTATCTTACAAAAGACACACAAAGCCTCTAAATTTAAATTTCACAAAAAAAAATATAAACATATAAAAATCTCTATGAACTCACAATTAAAGGTACTTAAGAAGGTACAAATTCTATAAAACCTGTAATTTATATCTTTCAAGTATCTCCTGTAATATAAGCTAAATCCGAGTCGGCAAAACCAAAGCCAATAATAATGTAGAAAAGATCTAACTTCCAAATTAAATCATATAATCCTGTTTAATAAACTATTACATAAAAACCAATACTTTAAATCCTCAAAAAGATAAATAATCGAAACATAGTTTTAAAAATCTTCAAAAACTCAAGAAATCTTTTTTTATATGTCCTATAATACATCCTATTCCTTTGTAAGGTCTATCGCCGTCCCCATGATCAACATACAAGTCATAACCAGATAAGTCATAAACAATATATCCATCATCTGTACATAAAAAAGAAGGAATGAGCAAAAACGCTTAGTACATCAGTCCACAAACAAAATGCAAATGCACAAACAACATATATATATCTGTGCCACTAACTAAATGCAAATAACAAGATTATTTTCTTCATTAAGCTTGCAAAACAACATAGTTCAGAATTATATATCTCTGATCCCAAACTTAGAGTTGCTCAGACTCTGGAAAAACAATCACATATTGAAAATAAATAATTGTATACATATATTGGTGAATGGGTACTCCCCAAATACTTACGGCCATGTTGCCAATAAACCTAAATCTACTGGAATCATCTCCAAGTGCAACTCCACTAGGGACAATGACACAGGGTACCTCACTAGTATCACTGTCTTCTACGTCTTTACTAGTCAAAGCCAAAGACATTCGAAAAAACAATTTAAGCCAAATAGAATTTAGTTCGTTTATATATCTATTCCTATAGGCAACAATCAGACAACTAAACCTACAAGCAAATATAGTAAACAAGGAAAGATCGTACATTTTCCAATTTCAGGAACAATCTCTGCAAATCCACAAATTCTTATAAACAATAAGAAATCTCCAAATCTCCTAAATATATCATATAACAAGAACAAGATATAAATCATCACATCAAAACCCTAATTATCCAATTCTCCAAAATCATCTAAAACCCTAACCTCTCAAGAAATCACAACTGCAGAATCCCTTCGATCAATTCCCTTGAAAACACAAATCTCCACAAAACCCTAATTACATACATCAACAAATACGAACAAATCCATCATTCAAATTCGATCTTTTAATGAATCTATGATTTAGAGGATGAAAACTTATTTTGATTTGACTCTAAATCCGGAAAATCGCCAAAGACCACAAAGAAACCCTAACCCTAGAACATCACCAAACAAAACCTTAAATTAGAAATCATTTCGATGAAATCTACATATGTAATTAAGGGATTTAATTACCTTGAATGGATCTCAAATTCCCAATCATTCTCTTCAAGATTCAGATCTAATCCTCAATGGTTTCTCTCACAGTCCTCTTCAAAAACACGAGAAATCTATGATTACGACGTTGATTACATGTTAAATTGTATAGATCTCGTATAGATCTACATACCAGGATTGAAGACCTTGAGTCCTTTGATTTCTCACACCAAACACTTAAGAAAGCAAGCCGTAGGTCGCTTTGGAGAAGAAGAACTCGGAGGAAAACAAGTGAAACCTTAATTCTCGTCATAAACTGCTTATATATAAAAAACAGATTTAGGCCGCCAAGTAGGGCGGCGACATATATTCTTCAGTTGGCAACCTAAGTGCCATCTTAGGTCAAATTCCTGCAAATTCTCCCGTCTTGTTTTGTGACTTTCCCTGTCCAAAATTTACCTGTTCAAAGATAAAATTACCCTTTCAACAACACTAAAATTTCTCTTTTACCCTTCATTATGAATTTTTTTACTTGTATTTTACATCTCTCCCCTCCAAAAAAGAACTTTCATCCTCGAAAGTTATCTGGATTATTGAAACAGCTCGGGGTATCTTGACTTCATGTCTTCTTCCAATTCCTATGTCGCTTCTTCTTAGGACTTTCTCTTTTGTATCCAAAATCTTTATCAATTTCTCAATTGTTGAGAGAATAGGCTGCACTGCCAACGGTTCAAGAGCTATTACTTTATCTAGATCTCTAACATATTTTCTAAGCATAGATACATGGAACACGATATGTACTCCTTCCAAATTAGGCGGTAAGGCCAATCTGTATGCAACATGGCCAATCTTTTCGAATATCTCGTATGGTCCCACATATCTAGGATTCAACTTCCCTCTTCACCCAAATTTGACAACTCTCTTTGTTGGTGAAATCTTCAGTAAAACCTGCTTTCCCACTTGAAATTCCAAAGGTCATCTTCTTTTGTCAGTGTAACTCTTTTGTTTACTCTGTGCAGCTTGCAACCTCTTCTAATCAGATTGACTTTATCCACTGCCTCCTGTATTAACTCAGGTCCCAACATCTGTCTCTCACCACTTCATCCCAATGAATAGATGATCTACATTTTTTGCCATAAAGAACTTCATATGGAGGCATGCCAATCGACGTTTGGTAACTGTTATTATAAGCAAATTCCACTAATGTTAAATGTTCATCCCAACTTCTTTTGAAATCCAAAACGCACGCTCTTAACATATCCTCCAGGATCTAAGTAATTCTCCCAGATTGTCCATTTGCCTGGGGATGATGAGGCCTAATGAAAAAGATTTTTTTACCCGATGCTTGATGCAGACTTTTCCAGAATCTCCTAACAAATCTAGTTTCCCTGTTAGATACGATGGTCACAGGTATCCAATGCAATCTTACTATCTCTTTGATGTACAACCTTACCAATTGATCTATTCGATAACCAGTCTTGATAGGTATTAAATTGGCTACTTAACTGAGTCTGTCTACAATTACCCATACTGATTCATACTTATCTCTTGTCTTAGGCAAAGCCGTAACAAATTCCATGGTGATGTGTTCCTACTTCCATTATGGTATCGGCAAAGGTTTCAACTCACTTGCCGGTCTTCTATGCTCTATATTTATCATCTGAATGTGTGGTACTTGGAAACATATTATGCTATCTCATTTTTCATATTATTCCAGCAATACAGCTTCTTCAAGTCTTAGTACATCTTATTTTATCCTGGATGGATGGAATAACTGGAATAGCGTGATTCTTTTAATAACTCTCTCTTATGATCTCCTTGCACTAGCACACATAATCTTCCTTTATATTGCATAATACCTTCATCATCTATATAGAAATCTGGTGCCCTACCATTCTCCATTCTCTGCTTAATCTCCATGATACTCTGATCATCCGTCTGAGCTATCTTGATTCTATCTATAAGAGTAGGTTGTATCCTCAAATTTGCCAATCTTTCACCCACTTGTCTTGTGACTATTTTCAACTTAAGTTCCCTCATATCATTAATCAAATGGTGCTCTACTGTAATCATAGCATCAAGATTTTCCACTCTCTTTCATCTCAAAACGTCTGCTACAACATTCGCCTTCCCTGGATGATACTGAATATCAATGTCATAATCTTATATAAGCTCCAACCACCTTCTCTATCTCATATTGAGCTCTTTCTAGGTAAAGAAGTACTTTAAACTGTCATGTCCTAAAGGGTATCCAAAACGCGATAGTCCACCACACTCGATATTTAAACTTAAGTTTTAGTTATCCCATAAGTTTACATACCGGGTGTAAGGTGTACTTGCACAATTTTTAGGATCACACTTTGAATCGAATAATCTTAAGAAGGCATACAATAACATTAAGAATAGAAATCACAACAAGATAAATAAGTTAAGTCTTTACAAAAGTCAAGGGGGCATACCCTCGCCAAAATAATAGAAGTCTATCCAATCTAAATCCATCTTACAAACATTAAAGTTTATGTTAAAGAGATTTTCCTAGAAGTCCACGCCTATAGCTAGGTACCGACTTCTTCAAAAGCTCATTAATAAAAAAGATAGACTTGTGAAAAGTATTCTCTCGGAACAACCAAAAAATGGGAACACTACAACAAAAACTAGAGGGGTATAAGCTACAGGCTTAGTGAGATTCATTTCCAAATATTTAATACTCAACGATAGTATATAACAGATAAGTTATTAACAACCATATGAAATGCACATGTCACGCCCCAAAGTGTGCCCTACAAGTGACAGTCCGCCATACTCAATATTTAAACTCAAGTAAGGCAATCTTAGTCTTTCCATGAGTTTGAATGTCGGGTGTAAGGCTCACTCTCAACATTCATAGACCATACTTTGCCTCGTAATAGCTTAAGGAGACATAAATAGCAGCAAGAATGTAAATCATGACCGTCTTATAGAGAATTACTCTATTACATGAGCTAGGGGGCATACCCCCGATAACAATGCTAAGAATTCTCAAGCTCACAAAATTCCTTGTATTATCCTTCAGACACTGGTTCCGGGAAACAGGATTAGGAGTCCATTTCTACTTTTAGGTCCTGGCCTTAACAAAAGCTCCTCAACCTCTAAGAGCTGTACCTGATGTCCACGAGTCCTCGGAGATAGCCAAAGGTATTCATACTGCAACAGGAAACTAATGGGCATAAGCTACACTAGCTTAGTGAGTGAAAACTTATGAATCACAATTAATACAAAACATTCAAGCAAGTGATTAATCAACCAAATGAAATGCATCAAACGAGTGAGTTCATCAAACATATGACCAGCCGGAAGTCATATGTGGATGGACTTGCACCCTCCATCCCGGGTTAGCAGATTTACGAATCCTACGGTACGACGCGTTTAAGCTCACGGTCAACTGAACAACATTTCGTTTTATGGATCACGATTAACCAACATATATTCGTTTTATGGATCACGATTAACCAACATATATTCGTTTTATGGATCACGATTAACCAACATATATTCGTTTTGTGGATCACGAAAAACCAACGAATGCTAATGCTCCATCCCCATCGTGATATGAATGAGTTCAATTATAATTGAGGCCCAATAATAGATTAATCCAATTCTTTTAGGTGGCCAAGCAATGCTCGCAGACAATCAATTCTAACTCATCTCTACACAACCAATAACTTATCACCCGGTTCCGATATTCCTTAAGTTCAATTTCGCATATCAACAACAGACAATCATCATTCCCAACTAACCCCATCATACATAATCATTCTTTTTATCTTTACCTAGCAACTAGTGCGGCTATCACTACAATCACAAGCAATAAATTGAAATCGGAAGAGAAACTCACTCGGCCATGGTATGCCGGTCTCTTAATAACGGTGGTCGGGTGATACGGTATCGACGTGCTCGGGATCACCTACCAAATAAGAATAGCCTAATGAGAATTTCATCACTCAACTAATTCAAGCTATGCATCTAAACTAATTAAAGTCGTGATTCTCGCTACTTGCGGAAGTTCCAACTTAAAACGGCCATAACTTGGTCAATTTCGCAAATTTTATATCGATTCCTATCTACTTCGAAAGATCTATCTATTTCTAATATTATTTTCAAGTTTTGAAAACATTAAGGTCACGGAACAGTGGGATCAGATCTGTTCTGTAACTTTTCCGATTCCGAAAAATTGTTTCGCATTTGATAAAATATTCCTAGTTGATGATTCGTGTATAGATGGTATATGAATGAATTCCTAGCATGAATGTCATGTAATGAGCTCAATATATGCATGGTCTTGATGATTTTTGATGATGAACTCATATGAACTCCTAATTATTAAGAAACTCCATAATTGTCACTTATAAAAAGCTATTCTTTCCAACTTTATATTCCCTAGGGTCTTTAGGATTTTATTCTTGGAATTTACTTGTTATCTAAATAAAAATGAGTTCTCAACATCTATACCAATCATGACCTTCATTTATGCATAAAAATCCACATTTTTCATTTGGCAAATATGTTTTCAAACAAGCTTTTCACAAAAATCCGAATTTTGAAAATCTCCTTTTCTTGCATTTTCTTTATGAGAAAACTTGTTTAATGCATCAAAAATTGAAGTTTCATTATATCTATTGTCTAAGGACTCCATTTGGCTCATAAAACATGCCATCTAAGCTTGACTACTAAGTGTTTATGTAGGCATCATCCTAAAATACGAATTTGACTATTAATCACTATATCAATATTTTTCATTCTAACTTCACTACTTGTTTTACATTTTTCTCATGCCTAAACTCATCTAAGCTCATGAAAATCATTCCTTAAGGGCATCTATTACATATACCTTCCATTTTTGATGAAAAATATGAGTTTTAAAGTGGTTTTGGTAGTTTTAAAAATAGGGTTTCAAAATCATCCGAATTTTCAACTAAGCATTTCTAACAAAATAATTTCTTTTTCAAGTTTCTTGCCCTCTATACATGTAGATCTACCATCTATCCTATCTATACATAAGCAAGGCTTCATTTTTATGATCATCAATGCATGAAAATAAAAAATAAACATATGGACATTAATGTAGATGAAGATATAAATATCTAAACACTAGATCTACCATATATAGTGCATGAATCATGAGTCTCATGGCATGAACCTAACTTTCCAAGCAAGATCCCTACTTTACATGCATGAACATAACATTATCTCAACAAAAACTCTCTTAAACACTAGATCCACTTCTTGTGATGGCTTGAGATTCTTGTATTAGTGTTTTATATCCCTTGCACATGCTCATTGGGATTAAAGGTGGAAAACACTCAAGAATGGTCTTGCCATTACAAGATTTGGGACTAACAAAGCTTGGAATCATCATCTAATGGATGTTTTAAAGAAGAAAGGAAGATGAAACAAGCTTGTGGAGGAGTGCATGTGTGTGTGTGTGTCACGGCAATGTAGGGAGGAGAGGGAGAGAGTTTAACCTTTAAAAATTTTGGAAGAGTGAAAAATGAGAGGAGAGAGAGAACATAAGCTTATATAATAGGTGGATTAGGGTTTTGATTGAATAAAATAAGTAAAATAAAACAAAAATGAGGGGGAAATGGGGAGAGGGGCGCCCAAGGGGGTAGGAGAGAGAGGGAGGATTTGAAATTTGATAAAAATTGGATTTTGTGTAAATAAATGTAATAATTGTATTATTAATTAGGAAACAAAATTTCTTGGAAAAGAAAATTGTAATGAGTAGTTGTAAGGATGTAAAATAGAGTATGGGTAGTGTGTAGTGTAGGTTGTACTTGTGAATAGTAGACAAGACATCTACTTTACCGGTTGTAACGAAAACACGGGAAAAAGGCTATAACTGTAATTTTTATAGCCCGGAAAATTATAAAATTGATATTTTTGGAATCATTATAAAATTACGGTTCTAATGAATATTCCGAAACATTTTTCTGAGTTCGTGATCCCGGGGCACGTTTTTCCGTAATTGAGCTCGGAAGGCCCGGAATTGAAAAATTCCCGAATTCAAAACTTTCTAAGGTTTAAAATATACTCTAAAACAATAATTCATATTCATTTACTCTATAAAACTTCTTTGGTTATGAAACCGAAGGAAAGCCGGATCTAGGGTATCTAAGCTCCTCTCACTAAGCTTGAACCAGACCGATATAGGGTTTTGTTCTCCGGTTTCCGAAGTTTATCCGATCACTAGGAGAACTAGGGTATACATTATAAGAATAATAATAAAAAATTGGGTAATGAATAATAGTGAATCGTACTGGAAGACTCACTAATTACCGGTAGTAATGAAATACAATTAAATTTGCAAAATCAAGTAATTCTAGCTATTTAAAATTTGTAAAACTAATAATTTCGAGATCCTTATAGAAATATGAGTCTAATGGCATTAATAACATATTTTTAATATTTCGAATCCCAGGGCGCTTTTTCAGTCGGTACCTGATCGATTGGAATAGGTCGAAAACTCGTTGAGCTCATCCTTTAGAGCATCCTAGGCCTAAAGCGAACCAATTACACCTTTTCCCCTTATTCCGACTCCTTGGTTTAGGAACACGGAATTGCCGGATCTAGACTACGGAGTTTCTTGGGAGTTTCAGGGACTTAGGTTTCCCGGTTGACTTTCCGGTTTACACCTTTGCCAATTTAGAAACGATATTTTTATACCTATATGACATATCTGATTGGTGAGATTTATTTTAAGGTCGATTTTCAACGTTCTCGGAATTCTTTGGATTGAGTTTTATTCCCGAAGGTTAATCACTATTTACTTCTTAACAATTTGTTTTAGGGCTCTATTTACCAAATTATAAGTTGGAGTTAAATATAAAATTTGTCGTACATAGAGGTTTTAGAATGGAAGTCTATTAGTTGCTATTTTATTTCTGAGGTTTCTTATTTTTCTCACGATTCGGAAATTTCCCGATTCGTTCGGAGTTTGGGACGTATTGAAGTTCAGTTTTAATTCAGAGTGACTTTTAGGGTTTTATTTTCAAGGTTCATCTTTAGAACTATTTACTGAAATTTTCCAGGGCTTACAGCACAAGCACGTGAGCATACAAGCATATGATTTTTCCGGGAGCCATATGTGAATGGATTTACGCCCTCCATTCTGGGTTGGGGTGGCTCATAAGTCATGCAACCATAATTCCAATCTCGAGTGGGTTGGCCCATAAGTCATGCAACCATAACCTCGATCTCTTTCTCTTAGTTATACAACCTGTTGTTTCATTGTGGTAGTTTTAAGTGCCTACCCCACTTCTGTTAACTTAAGCGATCTCGCATTCTTAATGTTAACAGAGGCCCCCATGCCTTCCGCTAATATACTTTTGTCCCACCAAGGGTATATCAGCCAATGCAATGTGACTTACTACGTGATATGCATGTACAGTTCATTCATATAACGGCAGCATGTTAATTATGTAGGTTAAAGGCGATCATAGAGAATTTCAGACAATTCAAGTCTATACTAGCTCATACAACATTTTTACAACAAGTCTCATCTTGATATACTTAACATTCATTCAACCAAGATTAGATCACAACTCATCTCAATTTTATCTTTCCCTAATTCTAATGCCACTACGATTACAAGCATATACATGAGCACAACTATTTAAGAAATGAACTCACTCGACCATGGAGAGAAATCCACTAGTCGTAGCAGTCCTCGGGAAGTGGAAATCGTCCTCCAAATCACCTAAGTACAAGGAATACCCTCAATGAGTATTTCTTATAAAGTTCTAATAAACTTAACAATTCTATTTACTAAGTTCGTTAATTTTCGCCTAAGTTGAAATCCTAACTTAAAATGGTCATATCTAACTCATTTTAACTCAGAATTGCGCATATTATATATCGATTTCTATCTACTTCGAAAGATCTATCTATTTCCCAAGTTAAATCAAACATCCAAGGTCATTTAATGGTCGAAAAGCTACTGTACAGCAAGGTTACAAAAATTGTTACTTTTGTTCCATTTAACCTTTTAGATCAACTTATATTGGTTCTACACTTGTAAAGAGAACTTCTAGCCAAAGATAAAAGATTAAATACTTATATGATCCTAATGACATTGTCCAAATGAAAATTCTAAGAATCTATTTTGTAAAAACCGAAATTTTGAGTTGAAACTCATTTTTTTGTTTTGAGAAAAATACTTTGCTAAAACTAACATGACTCAATGAAAATAATTTTCTTATATCACCCATTATCAAAGCATTCCATTTTCCACATAAAAGTCTTGTTTTGAAGTATAAAATAAGGTTTTCAAAATTCATCTCTTCCTAAATCCGAATTTCTTACTTGAGTTATAGAATAAAAATAAGGCCTAGACTTGTCTTTTACAAAACTCTCTATTTTAGAAATACCTTTTAGGAAAACTCATCTAAACTTATGAAAATCCAATCCTTAGGATATCTATACCAAGAGCCCTTTATATTTTTTTCTAAATCTTTATTTTGAGGTTAGATAAGAGGTTTTAAAAATGGGTCTTGGCTTAGATCCGAATTTTTAAAAATTGTTTTTGAACATATCTTTTGATAAAATCCATCAAGACTTATGAAAAATCATCCTTTACATATCCTATCTTAAGAGCCTTCCATTTCTTGAATAAAATCTTCATTTTTTAGTTGTAAAGCATGTTTTTAAACCATGCTTTGGCCTAAATCCGAAAATAAAATTTTTATTTTTGAAAATAACTTTTGAAAACCACCTTTGATTCTTGTAAAAAGAAGCCTTGATGATATACATTCACTAAACCTTCATTTTTTTCAAATAAACTTCCTTTTGAGACTTGGAAGAGGGTTTTAAATATAGGTCTTGCCTAGATACGAATTTCACTATTTTTAGTTAAGTTTAAATCTAAGATCTACACATAATATGAACATGAATATAAAAGAAATACATAGTAGTAATTCATAAAAATTTAGATCTACAAAGTATAATATAAATATAAAGATAATAAAGTCTTAAAGACAACAAATATAGCAATATCAATATAGATCATAAACAAGAAGAATGTTTCAAGTTTTGGCATCATCATCTCCAGCCTTTAGGCATTATGGAGAGTCCTTTGATGCGTGAAACCTCCATATAATCAACCTATAGTATTTATGGAAGCTTAAGAAGAAAGTTTATTCAAAGAATCTTCAAGAATGGGATGTGGAAGCAAATTTTTGAGATGGGGGCAGCTTGTTTCCTTTGCAAGAACAAGGCTAGGAAAGAGATAAAGAGAGGAAAAAGAGAGAGTAAATGATGTAGGGTTGCAAAGAAGGAAAGTAAGTAAGTAAGAGGCTTTAAATAGAGAGAGGAGTATGTTAAATAATTGAAAAAAGAAATAAAACAATGGCAGAATTTGTTAGGGGACTAGCGTGATTTCAATGAGGAGAAAGAGAGAGGTTTAGTTGTCTTGTAACTTGAATTTTGAAAGTGTAACTTGTGTTACTCAATTTGCTAACTAAAAGAGATTTTAAATCATTAAATAAATAAATAAAAGAAAAGAAAAGTGGCTATTTTTAGGAGTATCGTCAGCTACCATGCATGGGAGATGGAGTGTAGAATGAGTGAAAGAAAACATGAATAATGTGTAGAAGTGACAATTGAAGTGTACTTGAAGTATGTGTTGAAAAAGTGCTTTTTATTAAGAAAAATATATAAAATAAAATTAATAAAAATATTTTTAAATGAGTGGCAGAAATTTCATAAATAAAATTAAATAATCAATTGAATTATTTTAGTATTTCAACAAATAAGTTATCAATACGGTCAAAATATGCTTATATAAACTATAACTGATATTTTTAGATTCCGAAAAATCATGAACTTGATATTTTTGAAATCCTTATGAAATACGAGCCTAAAAATATTAAAGATATATTTTTAAAAAAATTTGAGCCCTAGGACATGCTTTCCAAAAACAGTATCCAATCGGTTCGAAATAAGCCGAAAATAAACCACTCTTATATTTTTAAGAAATCAAATATTATTACTCATTCTACACACTTTACTTAATTTTCGACTTCTCAGTTTATGAACACGAAAATTTCGGATCTAAACTGTAGGGTTTAACTTGAGATTTGTTGACTTAAGGTTTCCAGTTGACTTCTCGACTTAGGGTTAAGGCCTAGGATTACTCTAAAAACCAAGGTTTACAACTTTAAACTCTTATGATCCGTATATACCTTGCCCCTTTCCTTATACAAGTTGTTCTCCATAGTTTCAACTCATGTACTACCACTACTAGTTCCAAATCATGCGTAGGATAGTTCTTCTCATAAGGCTTCAATTTTCTAGAAGCATATGCTATAATCCCTGCCCCCCTACATCAACACACATCCTAAACCTTGAATAGAGGCATTACTGTATATAGCATACTCCTCACCACTTACTGGTAAGGCTAACACTGGAGTAGACACAGGAAACTGGCTTCACATTCTTCATTCCATACGTATCTAACTCCTTTCTATGTCAATCTCATTAATGGGCTAGCAATCTTTGAAAAGTCTTCTACAAACCTTCTATAATATCCTGTCATTCCTAGAAAACTTCTAATTTCTGATACAGTCTTGGGTCTTGGCCATTCAACTACTGCTTTTACTTTCTCATGGTCTACTGATATTCCATTTCCATCAACTATATGTCCTAAGAAAGAAACTTGTTCCAACCAGAACTCACATTTGGATAACTTAGCATATAGCTCCTCTTCCTTCAATCTAGTCAGAACCATTCTCAGATGTTCCTCATGTTCTTCTTTAGACTTAGAGTACACCTGCATATCATCTATGAAAACTAAGACAAACATATCCAAATAACCTATAAAAACTCTGTTCATCAAATCCATAAATACTGCTGGCGCATTTGTGAGACCGAAAGGCATGACCACAAACTCATAGTGTCCATACCTGGTTCTAAAAGCAGTCTTCCGAATATCCTCTGCCTTAACTCTCACCTGGTGATATCCTGATCTCAAATCAATTTTGGAAAATACTTTTGCTCCTGCCAGCTGGTCAAACAAATCGTCTATCCTTGGTAATGGATACTTATTCTTGATTGTCCTCTGGTTCAATTCTCTATAATCAATACACAACCTCATGCTTCCATCTTTCTTCTTTATAAATAACACAGGAGCTCCCTAAGGCAACACACTTGGCCTAATGAACTTCTTCTTAAGTAACTCATTCAACTAAACTTTAAGTTCTACAAGTTCTGTAAGAGCCATATGGTATTGTGTCTTAGAAATTGGTGTAGCACCTGGTACCAAATCTATATTGAACTCTACTTCTCTTTCTGGTGGTAACCCAGGTAAATCTTCTAGAAAAATTTCTAGGTACTCATTCACAACTGGTATTTTAAAAATATCTAACTTTTACTTGTCTTCTTTTACCATAACTACCAACATATATCCTCCCACACAACTCATAATTAGGAAGAATTGGAGGTCTTTGCACTACTAGCTTATATATAAACTAGTCTCCATTAGGTAAACTAAACTCTATCATAAGATTGTAACAATCAATTACAGCCTTATATTTTGTCAACCAGTCTACTTCCAGAATCACATCAAAGTCTAGCATATCCAACACCATAAGATCTGCAGGCAAAGCCTACCTTCCATCTCAATATCTGTCACGCCCCGAGGGGTACCCTAAACGTGGCAGTCCGCCGTACACAATACTAAAGCCTAGGAATGACTACCTTAGTCACGCAAAGGCTTCCATATCATGTACAAGGCGTACATCACAACCAAGGGAACGCATCGGAGTAGCGCAATTTATATCGATAATAAATAAGTAACAAGGCAAAGAGAATATAGAACATAAACATATCACATTTCAATTCTTAAGGGCATATTCTTCTATTGTCTTTAAATAAAAGTACCTCACTAATCATAAAGGTTAGCACATATAAAGAACCTTACAACTTTCTTCATCGTATGATTCCATATCCTTAATCGTCCGTCCATGACTTCCTTAATGTCATGATCCTCAAATTTAATCCACGAATATACCTGTTTCAATCAAATCTATAGGGGTATAAGCTACAACTTAGCTTAGTGAGATATTCCTTTTCATTCGCACCACATTTTCAAACAAGTTCATTTATTTAATCACACATATGCTATGCATACAATGAACAATCACATGATTACGAATATATATAGTTCCGGAAACCATATATAGAACGGATTTACCCCTCCGTATCAAAGGTTAGGGAATCGGGGTTGAAGGTCCTCGACCTTCTACTGCTAGTCCCCAGGTCCTCACCCACAGCGTTCGGTTGGCTCGGCTCCGAACCTAGAGTCGCTTTCCCCGAGCGATTTGGATTCTCCAGGAAGGAACATGGCCCGTGGCACCGCACGATCACAGCCAATCCAACTCTACGCGTAGGAGTAGCAGCCTTCTGAGATAGATGTGACTCGATGGATGCTATGCGTGAACGTTTTATTGTTCTTAGGTCAAACCTTATTAAGGTTTATTAGGGGCGATCAATCAATTTAGCATCAATAAACAATCATACAAGTAAGTAAACAAAATTATTTAAACAAGCAGATCGAAGTTGCGATATTCTTAATTCTCATTTCACGCATAAACATAGAATCATATGTATAATCCCGAAATCCCCAAATATATTCGTTTTTATCTTTTCTTAGTATACTAATGCTACTACATTACAAGCACAAGCAAGTAACGAATTAGAAGGAATAACTCACTCGTCCATTTCGCTATCTTCTTAGTCGTAGAAATCCTCGGGTAGGGTATTCGTGTCCTTTGTCACCTAGACAAAAGAAATACCCGGGATAAGTCTTTCATGATTTCTATTTTGGAGATTCTAAACTTTACTTAAAATTCGTGGTAAAATCGTATAAGAAGAAATTCCAACTTAAAATGGCCATAACTTGCTCATTTTAACTCGGAATTTCGCATATGATATACCGTTTTCTATCTATTCGAAAAGTTCTATCCATTTCTAAACTTATCTTGGTCATAAAGGTCATTTGGGTTCCGAAAACGTCAGGTACAGATTTAAAACGAATTTTCTAAACTTTTGCAAAAATCCATTTTCTAACTCAACTTTTTAAAGAAAATCCTTTTGTAACATATAAATATATATTTGATAAACACTTTGAATATATAGGTATGCTCACTTTATATGCAAAAATCCTAATGGTAGTGTCTCAACAATTTATTTTATAAAACAATTCATTTTGATCTTAAAACTATTAACTTTGATAGTTTCTTTTCAAGTATTTAGAAGAAACCTTATATTTTTATTACAAATGAATATATTCTTATTTTATTTCCTTCATTCCTTTTTCCAAAACAAACAAATTTCCCTTTAACCCTAGTCTTTCATAAATTTCATTTCTAGTGATAAAAGGTTAATTTATCAAACTATATTAAGTTGTCAAAAACCTTTTCATAATTTGTTTATTTAAGATGATCTTAGAAAATGAGTCTTGTTTTCTTATATCTATTTCTAAAATATAAGCTTTTGCTTTCTAAAACTTGTTCTTTCATTTCTTTTGAAAAGAATCATTTTTATTGATAAAATATTATTGCTAACCTTACTTTATATTCTTTTGAAAACAAGTTCTTTCTTTTAGAATTTAAAAAATCATCACTTTTCCTAAGTGGGTTCTTCATGAGTTGATTTTTATATTAACTTTGAAAACTAGTTTGTTCCTTAGTTTAGAAAAGAATTTAAGTTTTCAACATTAACGATTTATTTTTCTTAAAACTTAAATTACCATGAAATATAAAGAAGATATTTCTTATAAAACTATCTTCGTTATTTTAGGAAAATCTTGGGAAGCTTGTAGTGCTTTATTTTTATGTTGTTTGATAAAACTTCATTATTTGTGACAAACCATATGATAGAAAATCTAGTTTTGAGTTCCCTTAATAAAATGAAATTCTACTTTTTAGACTTAGTTGAGACATTAACATTATGTAGATGCAAGTAACATGAGCATATAAAATAAGAACATAAGAAATACTAGAAAAAATAATAAGTAAGAAAATAAAATATCAAGCATTGGAACCTTAGCTTCATCAAGGAATCCCGATCAAGAATTGGAGCCTTAGCTTTATCAAGGCATCCCGGGACTAAGAATGGACTAGTCCCGAAAGATTAAAGAAAATAAATAAAAATTGTTTTGACTTGATATGGACAAGTCTAAGACTAGAAAGACTAGTCTTAATAAAAAAATAAATAAATTGCATAACTTGAATAAATAAATAACAAATGAGCTTATATGCTCTAAAATAAATATACATAATACATATATATATAACAATAATAATAACAACATAATAAAATAGGAAGCTTATGTACAAGAACAAAACATGAACATGTTGTTGCTTTTACTACTCATATGAGTTTCAAAACAACACCATAGTCATGTTAAGTTACATGACATGGATGAATAATAGATGGAAGAAATATTACCTAAGGTATGTAAGAGATGAAATGGTAGATGGAATGGGTATTATGTGAGTAGTGATATGTGGTAGATAGTGAGGCTTTGAAAAGAAACTTTCTTTGGTAATGGAAGAGGAGTGTTTTCTTTTTACAAGAAGTGAGTTCTTGTAAGATTATAAAGAAGAGTTTTTGGAGAGGATTTTGGCATAATTTCTTTGCTTTGGAATGGTGTGAAGAAATGAGAAGGGAGAGGTGGTATTTATAGAATTTTGTGGAGGAATTAAGAGTGTAATAAATAAAAAAAAATAAAATAAAATAGATGAAAGGGAGAGAGTGCGCCGGTTTTGGGGGAGGGATTTGTTTTATTTGATTTGTGTAATAAAGAAGTAATGTGTAAAGTTTGATGTGATTAAAGGTGTATTGGAAATGAAAAAAGTAAGAAAATAGATATGTAGGTGTAAGAAATAGGTGTAAGAAAAAGTAGAGATAGGTGAATAGTAATGAATAGTAGAAAAAGTACTATGAATAGTAGACTAGACAATTAAAGTACCGGTAGTAATAAAAATACGCGTAATAATGCGATATCTGTAATTTTTAGCTACCGAAAAATTCCAAAACTGATATTTTTGGAATCCTTGTATTTTTACGAGTCTATTGGTATAAACGGAATATTTTTAATATTCCGTGCTCCGGGACACGCTTTTCGAGAACCGATCCCGTTTGGGTCCGAAGGTCACTCGAATTTCGCGAATCTGATATTTTTATGTTACCCTACGTTATTACGAACTATTCTAGGCTATTTACTTAATTTCGTTTTCTAGGGTTTGAAAACGCGGGATTGCCGGATCTTAACTACTAGGGTTCGTTATAGGCTTGTTGACTTTTAGGGTTCCGTTTTGAATTCCGTTTTCATCGAGATATTCGTAAGATCGTATAATTTTCGAGTCTTGAGCGTTTTAGAATTTTAGCTCGAAATTTATGTTTTATTTTATTTTATTTCATTTGTGATTATTTAATAGTTTTTAGTTCTCGGAATCATTTAACCGAGTCTAGGTTTATGAGTTGACTCGATTTGACTTTTGTGAAAATTTTGGATTTTGTGATTCTAAAATTTTACTGAAGGAATTAGGACTTTATTGTCTCGTTGTTTGGATCTATTGTTTCGATTTGCGTTTTAGGAATTGGGTAGATTATTTAATCGACGTACGGACGTTGATTATATTGGTAATTGGACTTTATATTTTATTTCAGGGTTCTCGTTTTCTCAAGATTGAGAGAACTCGTTTTTGTTCTTATTAAATTTTTAACTTGGTTCAACTTTTAGGGTTTCGTTTCCGTATTTGACTCGGTCTAGAATTGAGTTTTAATCTCAAGTTGATTTTTCGGTCTTTGATATTTATACTTCTAAAATTATTTTTAAGGATTATGAAAATTTTTGGGGGTTTACAATATCCATACCTATAGATTCTATTCAACACAGATCCACTCCCTAATGGT